>CAIGRR010282185.1:0-13907 GCA_903798365.1 Fraxinus sp. 1973-6204 | reverse complement strand
AACACGATTTTTCATCACAATTATATTATGACTCAACTACTATTTTTTTTTACTATAAATAGTGTGCCAATGTCCCATAATTCACTACCACAGAATTTTACACAGCAGTTTTCATATAAAATAACTGTAAATTCTAAGTACATTTTTATTATCAAAAACTCGTTTGATCAATCAAGGTAAGATACTTTTGTGCAAGTGGTTCGTTTCCTTATGCTTTTATGTTCAATAATTTATGCATGAATTGCATGTGGACCTTCGGGTTCGACCTAACGAAATGTGAAATCATTTGGGAATTCAAAATGAGAAATGATGGGTATCTCGCTTGGTCACCGATATACACTATAAAAAGAAATGTGGTATGAATTGTCTATGTTATTTTTATATAATTGCGTATGAAAACTGCATGTATCTTATTGAATTTTTTTTTTAAATATTCATTCTTACAAAAAGTTTTTAGGCTAGTTCGGGTCGATTGGAGCCGTGGCGAGATGGTGCAGCAGACTGCTAAAGGTGATCGAAGAGATAAAATACTAAGTTTATTTTTTTTCTTTTAAAGTATTAGTTTATTCCATTTGTTCAAAACAGTTATTAATTTGTTTTCCTTATAAATTTTCCAGTTATGTTTAGTTGAAGAATATTATTTTATCGGTTCCGCGAAGATTGAAATTTTGTAACACTCCATTATTTTTTGAAATTTGGAGCGTTACATCAAACATCTGTTCATCGAAGTCGAAGTCATCTGTGGTCGCGTCTCGTTGTTTCGAGTGCCGTCTCTTTTTTTAGTGTCATCACATTTTTCCCAATGCCGTATGAGGTTGTGCTCCACGTTTTCAGTGTATCAAGGGTGTCAAGGGTTAGGTCCTGGTCGGAAGGTTAAGTTTAGGAAAAATTGCAGCCACGTTACCAAACCTTTCACATTTATGCAGGCTTTGCCCCAAACCTTTCATTTGTTCCACTAGAGTTATCAAACCTTTAAAAAAAGCGCAACTCCAGTCCAAATTGACAGAAATCATTACTTTCTCTATTACTTGACCAAATATCAAAGGTCTAATTAATGTTGATTAATTTTTAAAGGGCACAAGGGTAATTTTTTTACATTTTTTCCATATAAAAAAAACTAAAATTAAAGAATTAAATAAAAAAACCAATTATCTTCTCCACCCACCCACCCCACCTAATCCAACCCTACCCTAAACTAAAACCCCCAAAATATCGGCACCACCACTCCGACGCCACCTCTCCAATCTCCACCCCATCTCCTCCCTCAAGAGCCACGCTACTACACTCTCTACTACCCATGAGATTTGCATCTATAATTTCTCCTTCGGGTCCTTATCTTACGATTTCGAAGGGCTTGCTCCACCATCAGGAGCCGGGCCAACACTAGTTGTAGCACCTGGTTGATTGTATAGCGACTAGCCAAGTTGTATCACTTCCTGGTTTAGGGCTGTCATATCATCCTCAATGGCTTTGATCTAGCCACCTAATATGGCATCCTTAAGCTCTTCAAGTTTTGCCTCAACATTCTCTTTAGAGGGGGCCGAAACTTTATCACCAAGATCTTTCAACTATTTCTCTGTTTGGTAAACCGCTATTCGGCCCGATTCTTGGTATCTCTCTTCTCCCTATCTTCCTTGGCAAACCTTTCAGCTTCTTGACCATTTTCTCTACCTACAAAATTTCAAATTACAAATTTAACATAAATCAAAAAGGCAGATGGTCTTTTTGCAATAGTGTGGATAGTGGAGAGTGTAGTAGCGTGGCTCTTGAGGGATGAGATAGGGCGGAGATTGGAGAGGTGACGCCGGAGTTGTGATCGAAGTGGTGGTGCTGACAATTTTAGTTTTTTTTTTTATATGGAAAAAATGTAAAATTACTCTTTTGCCCTTTAAAAATTATTCAACATTGGTCAGACATTTGATATTTGGTCAACTAACATAGAAAGTAACATTTTCTGTTAATTTGGAATGGAACTGCAATTTATTTTAAATGTTTGGTACCTCTGGTGACACAAATAAAAGATTTGGATAAAGTTTGCATAAAGGTGAAATATTTGGTATCGTGACTACAAATTTTCCTTAAGTTTATTCTGGTTCTTCGCATTTTCGGCATGACATTGGTTGAGTTTATTCTGGTTCTTCTAATTTCTGGCGTGAGGTTGTTTGTTTTTATTCTGGTTCAGTTTTGGGCTTGTGGCGCCTTAGTGAGTAAACTGCAAGGGCTGAATTTGTTTGGGCTTGAGGTTCTTTGGTGCCACCTGTTTTTGGGCTTGAATTTCTAGTGCCACAAGTTTTTATTTGGGCTTGAGTTTACGGGCCTCATTAATTTGGGTTGGATTTCATCATGTTAACTAAGAAGGCTAATTCCATTTGCATTCGCTTTACTGGTAAGAAATACTCTTCATGGGTATTTTACTTTAAATTATTGGTTGAAGGCGAATGGGATCTATGGAGACATATTGATGAAAGTCTTCTGCATCATGATCAAGAAATGGCGGGAAGGTTAGTGATACATTAGGGTTGTTAATTAATTCGATAGTTGCAAAAGAAAATGGGATCGTGGAGCTGATTGGTCATGGTATTATCTACCGTTGTATTTCGATTCGACGGGTTCAGTTTTCGGAAAACTCGTGAGGTAGTGTAATCGAATATAGGTTTTCATGAACAATATTCTAGTAATTAATAGGTCTGCCAACTTTTTCGGGATGAACTACCTTTCTATGCTTGGATTGTGATTGGCATGGTAAAGATTATAGTTCGGATGTATAAGATTTTTAGAATTGGTCCGGATTTTCACCTTGAGGACTTGGTGAATTTCGGGGGACGAGTAATGATAAATCCCGAACTCAAGTAATAAAATAAAAAGGGTATAATAGGGAAATGAATGTGGGTAATTAGCAGCACATGCAAGTAACAGAGGCAGCTGGAGAATTAGTTAGATAATCATTATAAATAGACCGGAAAATAGAGAGGAAGGGGAGCAAAAATTGAGTATAGTCTTGGAAGGAAAGAATTGGCTCTCTGGAAAAGCAAAATACTTTTTATTACATTTCATTGTTGCTTAGTACATTTACATAGTAGTAGATCTCTATAATTCCTACCCTCTACCTAGCTACTATAATCAAAGCTCTCCTATTACAGAATATCAAATAATATAATTCAATCTAGTATTAAAACATTAAGAAAAGAATGAGAAAAATTGATTTGGTGTGTGAATTATCCTCCTTGATGTTGTCTTTCTTACTCTAGATCAATATCTTGTTTTTGCTTCTTGCGTCGTCGAAACTCTCCCTTAAAGTTGTCTCTAGGGTTATATTTATAGTGTTTTAAAATTTCAAGACGAGTTGGGCATGGATCGGACCGAATAATTTCCAAAGGTTTGAGATTTATTAACTTTAGGTGATGGAACCGTGGCTCCTGAAGCTGGCGCCACAATGATAGCTATTCTACTTTTCATCTTCTGGCTGGACGTCGTACCGCCCTAGAGCTGGCGCCTAGGTCTCTACTGGTTTCTTGGGATTCCTTGGGTGCTTAGGAGACCAAATGTGGCTCCGTGGTGCCCACTATACTATCCTTAACTTCTTAGCCTCGTTTTCTTGCCTTTATTTCATTTCTTCTATTTTTCTATCTTCATTCCATGCCCACTTCCATGATAAACAATTTAGTTCCATTCCATGCTCCAAAACACACCTTTATCATCAAGTTACCTAAACTATAAAACAACACGAACAAACCCATCAAAAAGCTCAAAAGTGCTCAAGAACAAATCTAAAATTAAGTTTTAAAGGTGCTAATTTAATGAGTGAAATGCACTCGTCAATCACCCCCAAACTTTATTTTTTACTTGTCCTCGAGCAAACACAACAAAACACAACACAACATATTAATATGATTAACAAACACACAAAGGACTCGTTTCACACGATTTAGTTGGATAGCTTGATTTATGGCTCAAAATAGAAAACTTGATATCTAATTCATGTACTACTTCAAAGTTATAATGCCAAAGTCAAATCCTTACCTTTCTAATTCAAACGGGTGTGTGTGTGAGAAGAATAAAATACAACGCTCTACAATCATAAGTTAATTCAATTCTCGACCTTAAAAATCAAATATTTCCTTTCTCCGCTCGTGGGGTTCACCCACCCCCAAACTTAATTTCTTTTCATTCTCTTCCCAATGGTGCATTCTAAGGTTATTCTTCACTATTCATTCCCTATCCAGTTTGATCAAGTTTTTACCCATTGTAGTTTGACACATCAATAAATGTGGATTCTCCTAGAGTTAACCAAGCTACTAACCTTTTATCAAAGACATAATTCTCTAAAACAAGTGCTTGGGCCTTAATCATGGCATATAGTGAACTAATCCTTTTTCAGATATATATATCTTGTGCGAATTCGTCTCTTCATTAAACTAAATAACTTCTATAGCGAGTTTTGGCCGATGACTCCCAAGTCAGATGACTTTAGGATATCAGGTTTTAAACCATTGCAAGTTTAATCACTCGAGTCATAAAGACTACAAAAAAAAGCTTCATAATGAGATTATTATAGTTGTCTTCATTGAGATCTTTTAGGGTAGGCTTCACAATAAGGCAGCTTTTTTTTTTTCCCTTTTGCAATGATTAGTGCAATGCACCTTATCAAACACCCATTTTCGAGAATTGACATCTAACTTAGGGTTTGCACCCAATTGTCATCCTATAGGTTTCGGATAATCCATGCAAAGTTTAACACACATAGAATCCACATCTATATCCATGTCTCCCTACTATAGTTCAACCATCCAAACTATCCTAAAGTCAGTCAGAGGATGCGAGTTTTAGTTTAGTAGTTGTTTGGATGTAGCTTCTAAGGCCACTAATTCAACCTCCATCATTTATGAATCACCTTATTCCTATCCAACATTATACTCAATTTAATGCATTTATGTCACATTTCGCAACGACAATTAAGATTTCAACTTAAGCACACATCATCTTCATAATTCACAACTAATTCATATTTCTAAATATATGAATCATTGCCAACAATGCTATCTAACTCACACAAGTATGTAATTTTTTATATATAAAATGATAAACACGCAAGTCACACTAATTAAAAACAAACATATAGAAGCAGTTAAACAGTTAGGCGACACAGAATTTAAAGTATCACTCAGACTTAAATGACGCATTGTCCCCAATGTGAAATTAAAACAAAGGAAGAAGNTCACACTAATTAAAAACAAACATATAGAAGCAGTTAAACAGTTAGGCGACACAGAATTTAAAGTATCACTCAGACTTAAATGACGCATTATCCCCAGTGTGAAATTAAAACAAAGGAAGAAGAAATACCTCAATGAAGACGTTAATTGTCTTCGTCGGCAGCCGGTGGAGATGGGGTGTGAGAGTGAGATGGGAACAATGGCGGTGAAGTGAAAGGCACGTCAGGATGCGCAAAAACTATGACCGCAGTGCAAGCATTCTAATAACAGAACTGGTCATAAATGGAGTTTTGTAGCCGATTCATATGTTCTTGTATTCCTTCCTGTCATAGGATCATGCGCAGGTCTATTGCCTCAAGCCTCATAATTATGTCTCCTATAACAACATCAGCTTGTAAAGGTGGGGAGATTGGTTGAGATTGTTGAGATGGTTGAGATGAGATGGGCCTGTCCCATCGCTCTGCGATCTTATCTCGTAAGTTCCACATAAGTGTTGGCTTGTGATGTAACACTTCATCAGATTCCCGAGTGGTCACATCTTCCTGTAACACTTCATCATGAATTAAGGAGGGGTGTCCTAAAATACTAGTGGCTGACCGTACCAAGATGCGTAGTTCTGAATGACCTTACCAATGTTGATAGAGTTACCTATCTAAATTGAACAAGTCAATAGAGCATTTTCCGTTGTCACTTTACTGATGTTGTTGCTCGAAATTAGTTTTGCTGATATAAAATGATGCCAAACTTTACAATTAATAGTCAAACTTGAAGCGGGAAAGTTTGTAATATCACTGACCGACTAATTCCATTATGTTCCTTTGCGAGTGAGTGTACGATATAATACGTCGGGGTCAACCCCCACCTTACTTAACATGGAGTAGTCATCATCAGGAATATCTCGCGTGTGATAGAATTTGTTGATTGAAATACTATCAAGCTGGATCTATTGACCCTGCACAAATACATTGAAGTCAATGTGTTCCTTAGTATTTACATAAAACTCTTTCACCAAATGTATCAAGGTTGCTTAGCAAACTTTTCCCATCTAAAATTTTGTATTTCCTCATCCAAAAATATCTCGAAACCCCTCTCTGGAATGCAATTCTGGTGTATCACCATTTGTTTATAACGTTCCTTTACCTCGTGCGTTAAAAACCGTCTCTTATCATATGCAATATTGGATAAGGATGCCACTAGTTTAGAGCTCTTCTTAGATGGCATTTCGTAGCTTTCCAAAGCAAAGTCACAATATTTCCATGTTAATCCCAACAACTAAGAGTACCAAGATACGCAATTTGAATCTAACCAACAAATTCAAGCTTAATAATATCTAGCATCGTAAAGGGGTTCAACAAAAAAAACCCCAAATTCAAACTACAATGGCAAATAAACAGAGGAAAATGCTAAAGTTTACCAAAATACCCCGCAAAAATTCACCTTGGCAATTTCCCAAACACATTGTAGACACTATACCCACTCATTCACAAAGAAATTCCTAATTCCTCCAATACACACCAACGCATAGATAAGACACACCCTACAAATCTCCCATTCAATGAACAACAATGCCACCAACAAATATCCAAAATGCTTTCAAGGAAGAGAAAAACTAACCATAAAGAGAACCTTAGATGGAAAAAATGGAAAGTCCCAAGCAAACCTTGTGATAAATGTGCAATTTAGTGAAGCATTCAAGATATGTAGTGTATGTAATGGAGAGAACACAACTTGTTTCGCTAAAAAGTGAAGAATGTGAAATTAGGGCTTAAGCTTTCGGATTTGTTATGGTTTTATGATTGAAATTGGGTGTGGTGTGTATGAATTTGTGGGAAGAGGGAGGAAATTGATGTTAGGAAGGATGTAGTGGAAGATTTATGGGTGAAAGTTAAAAGTTATAAGTGAAGAAGAGGACCAATTTCGAGAGGGGGTGTTGGAGAGAAGAGTGAAAGTGTTAAAGGAAAAAAATTGGGGGATTGTGCTACCCTACAACGCCTAATAGGAGCGTCGTGACATAGCACCCAAAATCTAGTGTCGTGGCACCAGAGTTATGTCATTTTATTTTTTTACCTCCAAAATCCAAGGCATTGATCTTCCAAGCCTCCATTGTATGCTTGATGTCATCCCCGCACTTGAAACTTTTTCCTAAAAAATCAAAAGAGAATTATTATAACCTAATAAAAATGTATGTACCCCTATGTAATTAAATGAAATGGAGCGATAGAACATGGGTTGCCTACTAAGAAGTGATTCTTTAACATCATTAGCTAGACGTTGATGTGGTTTCAGGTTGATTCTCCAACAGCAATCTCTTCCACATCTCGATCTTCTTCTCCATAATAGTATCTGAGGCGTTGTCTGTTTACCTAATATATGGATCCATCTTTTAAGCTTGCCTGAAAAAAGCTTCAAGAGAGAACTGAAGAGAAGAACTCGATCTCCTAGCTTGATTTCTCTCCTTAAGATTCTTTTGTCATGCCACATTTTGGTTCGCTCCTTATAGATTTTTACATTCTCATATGCTACATTTCAAAAATCCGATTCTTTTGTCATGCCACATTTTGGTTCGCTCCTTATAGATTTTTACATTCTCATATGCTACATTTCAAAAATCCTGTAGTTCATCAAGCTGAAAGAGGCAATTTGGACCCACTATTTGTATATCAAGATTGAGCTTCTTCACATCCCAATAAGCTCTATGCTCCAGTTCCACCGACAAGTGACATGTTTTTCTAAACACCAGCCGATAAGGTGACATTTCTATAGATGTTTTGAATGCTGTTTGGTATGCCCATAATGTATCATTTGGTGTTTATTATTTTCTCCAATATTTATTGATCTCTTGGTTGGAGATCTTCTCTTTCCCATTTTATTGTGAATGATAGCCAAATGCTAGTTTGTGCCTGATATTGTAATTGGCCAATTGAAAATTGAAAAGTTTGTTGAAAAAGTATTTACCTTCATTACTCACAATTGTTTTGGTGTGCTAAACCGAGTGAAGATATCCTTCTTTAAGAGTTTCAGAATTACCTTTGCATCATTTATTGGTATAGCAATGGCTTCAACTGCAACAGTAAGGAAAATGTATAATTAGGTAAAAGATGGTGGGAAAAGACCCATGAAGTCTATTCCCCAAAAATCAAACAACTTAACCTGAAGCATGTTAGTTAATAGGAACTCATGACACCTTGAAATATTCCCAGTGTGTTGACAATAGTCACAAGTCTTTACATAAGTGTAGCAATCCTTGAAAAGAGTTGGCCAATAGAATCCGAACTGTAATACCTTAGATGTAGTATATGTAGGATCGAAGTGACCTCCATAAGGTAAAGAATGACAATGCTCCATAATTGAATGTGTTTCTTCCATAGGAACACACCGCCATATTATCATATCGACGCAATTCTTGAAGAGCAGTGGATCATCACATAAATATGAATTACATCATGCAAGAATTTCTTCTTTTGATGAGTAGTCAAATCAGGTGGCATTGTTTCACAAGCTAAATAATTACAAAATCAGCATACCAAGAAAGTCTAGATGAAACTGCTAATAAGAGTTCGTTAGGAAAAGTCTCATAAATCGGACTTTAATCTTTTACCTCTTCATTCTCCAATCGTGAGAGATGATCAGTCACTACATTATTGCTTCCTTTTTATCACAGATATCCACATCAAATTCTTGTTACAACAAGATCTATTGAATTAAACGAGGCTTTGCGTCCTTTTTGGCAAACAAATACCAGATTGCTGCATGATCTATGTATATGATTACTTTAGTGCCAATGAGATAAGGTCTGAACTTGTCACATGCAAAGATTAATGCTAACCTTTCTCTGTTGTGGTGTAATTCAATTGAGTTCCATTCAAGGTTTTGCTGGTATAGTGAATTGCCCAAAATATCTTTTCCCACCTTTGTCCTAGAACTTCTCTTACCGCATAGTTACTGGCATCACATATAATCTCAAATGGTTGACCCCAATCTGGCACTATCATAACTGGAGTTGTAACCAATTTTTCCTTTATTGTTTCAAGGCCTTGAGACAATCTTCATCAAAGACAATTGTTGTTTATTTCTCCAGAAGGCTGCATAGAGGTTTAGCTATTTTTAGAAGTCTTTAACAAACCTCCTGTAGAACCAAGCATGTTCCAAAAAGCTCCGAATTCCTTTGACATTAGTGGGTGGTGGTAGCCTTGCTATTCTATCAATTTTTGCTCTGTCAACTTCCAGTCCTTTTTGCAGAAACATGATGTTCTAGTATGATTCTCTCTTGTACCATGAAGTTACACTTTTCCCAATTTACAACTAAGTTTTTCCCTTCACAGCGTTGTAACACCAAAGAAATATTGTAAAGGCCATTATCAAAAGAAGTAACAAAAATAGAAAAATCATCCATAAATACCTCCATGATTTCCTCTACCATGTCTGTAAAGATAGCCATCATGCATCTTTGAAAAGTGGTAGGTGCATTGCAGAACCCAAATGACATCCTTTGAAAGGCGAAAGTCCTATAGGGACAAGTGAAATGGTTTTTCTTCTAATCTATTAGTGCTATTGCAATCTAATTGTAGAATACCCACCAAGAAAATAGTAATGAAAATAGTTTGCTAACAGATTCAGGTTCTGATCAATGAATGGAAGTGGGAAATAATATTTTCTATTTGCTTTGTTCAATTTCCTGTAGTCAATGCACACTCTCCATCCCATAATTTTTCTTATAGGAATTAGCTCATAGTTATCATTCTTGACCAAAGTTATCCTAGCTTTCTTTGGCACTGCCTGTATTGGACTGACTCATGCACTATCTGAAATAGAAAATATGATCCCAACCTTTAGTATCTTTAGTACCTTTGCTCTTACCACCTTTTTCAGTACTAGATTCGACCTTCTTTGATGCTCGATAGATGGCTTATAGAAACCCTCCATAAGGATCTTATGCATGCAAACTGTAGCATTAATCCCCTTAATATCAACTATAGACCAATCCAATGCTTCAATGTGTTCTGTCAACACCTTAAGTAATTGTTCCTCTTCATCTTTGGTAAGTGATGAAGAAATGATTACTGGAGATGTAGAGTCCCCATCAAGAAATGCATATCGAAGGTGTTCTAGAAGCTGCTTCAACTCGGATATGGTGTTTTCATTACCTTTGGCTTCTTTTGAACTCACTGGTTGCTAAATATCTTTTCCTTGTAATGGATTATTTTCAATTATTAAGGATTCAAGTGCTAGTATACAATCAACCAAATCCTAACTTCTTGTGTAACCTCCTTCAGTAGTAATGTCTTCCTTTGTTGAACTAAAATAAAAGCTGATTGGTAATAATATCAATAAAAATCGAATAAAACAATCCCTGATAGTGGCACCAAAAACTAGCTACTCGTTTTTTACAACATAAATATACGGCGGTATCAAATTTTGTAATATAAGATCAAGTAAGGATGTCGAACCCACATGGATATTAATATTAAATGCCTCTGAATACTGTAATTATTTTAGCTTCTATTTTTTCTAGACAATCAGATTTTGGAATCAATGTTTTTTATACTAATCTAAAAATGAATGTGGTGGCAAATTCAACTCAATCAACGCAAGTTATACGGGAAATTTATCAAAGTGTTAGAACTTAGGGAATGATTTCACCACACTATCAACAATATTTCTCAAATTATATAGCTACTTTTATCAATTTTTTCAGAGTTTATAAGCAAGAACCCTAAATTAATTTTATCCCCTCTCAAGTGTCGAATAGAATCTATCTTTATATTTTAATTCCAATATCTCTATTCCAAGTTAAAATGTAAAAATTATCAAGATCGTGGTTCTTAAGTGGAACATGCTTCAAAAATTTCATACTTTCTCTCAAAACCTACAAAATCTACGTGTTATTCTTATATCGCTCCTAAATTTTCCTTTCTCGAGTGCTAAAATTTAAATTATCAAATAATTCAATTATTGATCAGGTAATTGAAAGTATTAAATAAGAATTAACACAAATAAACTCATGGAAAACTAAAAGAAGCAACTCTATTAAAATCAAAACATGTCTCAAGTTAGGTTACATCAAATCCTAGTTATAGAATTTTAGTTCATGAATAAGAGAAAAGACGCAATCCAATCTATATTAAGAACATGGAGAAGAAAATAATGAGAAAAACTAATTTGGCACTTGAATTCTCTTTCTTGATGTTGTCTTTCTTCCTCTAGATCAATCATTTGTTTTTGCCTCTTGCGTCGTGGAAACTCTCTCCTCAAAGTGGTCTCTATGATTATATTTAGGGCTGGACAAAAATTTCGAACCGAAGCGAGTGGTTCTTCATAAGTTAAATACCCGAACGGGTATCTGAATCGAGAACCGATGGGTTTATGTCAGTTCTCGGCTCTAGACCAAGAACCGAATCTAAATAATTTCTTAAATTTTTTATATTGAATTAATTAAATTATTTTAATTTTTCTATACAAATTAGCAAATTAATTAAACAAACCTGTCAAATTAATTTTTTGTTATCCCAACATTTGGGCCTTCCCCTACCTCTTTCAATTCCAATTTTATTTGGTAAGCAGTACGCCCACTCCCGTATAAATTCAAATCATTTGATAGTTTTAAAACCTACATCCCCATTCCCAAATCGATTTTGAAGCTCCTTCATTTCATCGGCGGTGGTAGCTACTGCTCCTTATTTGATAGGTTGTTATTTATATGTTTTTAAATTGGGCTACGTTAATATGCAAAAGTTACGAATGAGCATGTCATTGGTTGTCTTTATGAAGTGTTGCTAGCTTGCTGTAAATGTTAAAAGATTTAATTATGGTACGAAACCGAATAGAATTTTGTGAATTTGCCTCTTTTCCTTGGTGAATTTTGTGATATGATGTGGTATGAGATGCTAGAGAGCTTTGAATGTGTAGCTCTCATTCTATACTCATAGGTGGTGAAATTAGGTCAAGAAATGTTCCAAAATTGTTTTCTGAAAGAGTTGCATTTAAATAAGGAAACTGACTTCCGTTTGGCCAAAATTGCCCATGCGTATGCATGGAAGGCCATTGGCCTTGTGTTTTGAATTTGGGGACCTTGCGCACACAAAGCCTTCAGGCCATTGCTTGTGCATGGTATAAATTTTGGTGCCAAATTCATAATTTGGTCCTGAACTTTTTTGGATGTGCACTTTGACCCTTTTTCATTCTATTTTTAGTTCTTAGCCCTCCATTTGCATCTAATCGACTCCTAGCATCATCCAATCATTGATATATAAAGAAAGCCTGAACTCATAATGCTTATAATATGAAGAGTATCAGTGCATTGGTGCAATGACGGTCCAATATTTTTTCACCATGTGGTAAAAAAATAAATTGTTGCTTTCAAGAAAAAAAATTTCATTTATTGAAAATACATTCTAACAAGTGCTTCCTATGTAATTCATTCTTTGATAATGTTACAAAATTACACCACTATCAATATTGCCAGAAAACTCATCCTCGTTACACGCTAGCAAACTATCTTTCAAATATTAATCTCTTATTTGATTATACATTAAAGAAATAATTCTTGCTTTTATGTAAACTCATCTTCGAAAGATTATGCCCCTGTATGGGCTCCATTTTTCCAAATTAAATTGTGGGGAATAGTAATTTTTTTGAGAACATGTAGTTAAAAAAGAGGAATTTTTTTAGGTTTACGTGTAATAGTATTTTATTGGATAATGTGTGGTTGATAAGAAGAGAGAGAAAATGAATTTTAATTTAATGGAGGTCAAAAGGAAGTTATAACTCTATTTATTAGAAAGGGGCCTGGATTTTCTTCTCGTAGTGTGATAACAGGTAATTCATTCATAGGAGATCCCTAGACTTCGGTTGCCGTTCAAAATAGCCCATAGGATTATCTTTAAACATCACAATGTCGAAACTTACAAAGTCTGACTTATGAAGACTACTTTCTTAACTAGTAGGCATAGCATGTCCATATATTCGTTGAAGGAAGGGTCAAAGCAATACACATTTTTGAAACCCTGGCAAATAGTGCACATTAGGATAATGGATGGAGATATAGCCTTTTGTGACCGCAATTTTTTAAAGTTCAATTTTCATAATTTATTTCTAATAATACATTTTATGAGATCTACAACTACACAAGCCATCAACTCTTTTCAAAATCCATTAGAAACCTAAGTTCTATGAAAATCTTAAGGGAACAAATCTTATCAACATAACACAGTCTATCCCTCCACGCTTGACTGCTATATATTTTTTAGGACCATACCATCAAGTTCAATCCCTTGATTTCAAACCACTTTGTTTCGACTTTATAGGGACTCATCCATTTACTTTATGCTCAACCTCTTGAACATAGAGTATAATCGTATGTTAATAATATATTTCAGAGAACTTGACCCCACAATCAAAGTAATAAGACCATGATGGTTTGATGAAAAGGTAATGCAATGGGATTGAGACACAGGACTTTGTTGGACAAAAGTACAAGAGAATTGTACATTGAGAAAATAAGAAAACAATGAGATTGACAAAATGATAACTAGATGTATTGTTGTTGGGTGTGCGACCAAAGTTCCACATGGCTAGAGGTGGGGACGATCATGAGTTTATAAGTATAGATAATTTCTCTATTGGTTTGAGGCCTTTTGGGTTAAAGTCCAAAAAAGCAAATCCATGAGGGCTAGGCCCAAAGTGGACAATATTATA
>CAIGRR010282135.1:0-13044 GCA_903798365.1 Fraxinus sp. 1973-6204 | reverse complement strand
GTAGGATTTATATATTTTTCCCATATAATTATTGTAATGTTTGATAACCCAAAGACTAATTCAATTGGAGGAGTAGAATTGTCAATAGAGAAGTTCTTTGTAATTCAAAATCTCAAAATGCACTGATTTTGAAAATTGCAGATGCATTTTAGAAACAACACTTGCGATTATGGTAGTAAATGTATCAGAGTGAGAAGGACAATATAGCATATAATTCCATCATCCCATCAAACTCTCTGTGTTAGTCTCGTGTTCATTGAAATGGCTACGGCGTGGGGATGAAAGTAAAGCAATGTGTTAACATTGCACGAATGTGTGTGTGGAAGTGAGGTAAGGCAAGGAAAGTAGTTGGGTGCAGCACAGCATGGGGGCGTTAAGGGACCATATGCTGTTGACAGTAAATTCGGATTTTGGCTGAGGCATGGAAATTTTGCATTAGAAGTTCCATACATTTAAAGATGGAGGCCGTTAGATGTCCTTTTAATGCACATTTTTTAAAGGTTTGGAACTAAATTGAACATCTTTGAAAGGTTTGTGACATTGACGCAAATATTCCTTGTTTTAATTAATTAAAGATTAAAAGATCATTTTGCTTTAAAAATTGATCAAATTATGGTTAAATGCTTGACTTCTAGTCAACTAAAGAATTTTTGGACAATTACCATCCAAATGTTCTTCGGATAATGCTACTTGTACAAAATATTGTACAAAATGATTGAGAAAATATTGTACAAATGTTCTTCCACTACACATTTTTGAAGAGTTTGAAAACGCATCTGCTACAATTTGAAGGTTTGATATACATCTACATTATTTTGGAAGGTTTAAAACCTTTGCTACAAATTTTCTATAACTAAGTTAAATTTATCCAAAGGCTATTAATTATTATTAGACTCAAAAGATTGAAGCTATTTCCTAGAAGTAATTCTTTTATGCATCTATATAAAATATCTAAGTTCAACTCGTACTTGAGCTTGACGTTGATTTTGATAGTTTAAATTTCAAATAGTAAAAAAAAACAAAAAATTAAATTGGCAATTTCAAAATCCAATTTTCCCCAATTAAGGTAAAATATTTAGAGTACAAACGTGTTTGATAGGTAATTATTTTGTTTTAAAAAATTTAAAAAATAATAAATAAATAAAATAATACCTTTCCAATGAAAAAGAAATCAATTGTACTCACAACCCGTCGGATAACAGCAGCAGCACGCCATGGATTTAAAAACAAGCACTTGCGCCCGAATGGGTCGAGAGCTACAAGCCTCCAGTTACTATGTTAAAGATATTCTGCAAATAAGAAAACTTGAACCCAGCAATTCATAGAATTGTAAACTGTACTCGGAGCCATTTCAAATTAATCCTTAACCAATTTGATGAAGTTTTTACATTCACAAAATGGACAAAAGTAACTAAAACACTGCAAACAACGGGAGGGATCCTGCTAAGAAAGGTGCCGCATGAGATGACAAAAGTAGAAGACATGCCAAGATCCAGAATGACACATCTTAAATCTAAGTTCGTGAACAGCTACCCACTTGTGTTGCCAATTTTTCATACCTGTGACATTGAATGAAGATTAAGGACAGCTTAACTTCATAAACTAATTCACATGAACGATCACCACCATTCTACAGTGGCTTTGCACCACCATTTTCCTGGACAGAGTTCACTGGTGTGGAGGAGCCACTCCTCTTAGAAGCGTTAGATTGACCTGTAATTGTCCTGCCCATGAACTTTCCAGCTTTGCTTAGACCACTGCTGAAGGCCCCAAGACCACTACCAACAATTCCTGCACCAGCACCAATACCCGTACCCACCATACCAACACCAGAACCAACCAGTGAAGCAGCCCCATCTAAGGCATCCATAGTGCTCCCAATAACTCCAGCTTCTTTCAGTTTCTTTCTTTCTTCTAGGATCCTCTTCTCTTCTTCAAGGGCAGCCAATTGTTCTTCCTTGTTAAATTCATGATAAAACACCTGCATACGAAACCCATAGCTTGCCAAGCATCAAACTCGGAGCTTCTATTAAATGACAACAGAAAGTACGATAACATGTCCAATGTTCAAGTAATCAATAAGTTGTTGAACATTTGGACCATCACGAGACAAAAAATAGAACAGTGTGTGGGAGTCGGATATATAAGTTGAGCCGATGCCAACAAGTGTTTGGTGCATTACGAAGTTCCACGTTCTTCGGGTAAAATACAGTCTTAATCACAAGGTTGTACCTGAATTGTAATAGTTCCTCTATCCTTCTTATCTTTGATTTTAAGCATATCTAGAGATGGCAGCAGCCTTAATTCAATTTCTTTTGAATTCTCTGCTTCCAGCTCAATAAGAGGTAACTTTGCAATGCCCAAACGCTCATCTTGCCCAACATCTTTATCAAAGACCTTTATCCACAAGCAAGCAAACAGTCAATCCATCATACAGAAACGGAAAGAAAGGTTGAATGAAAATGTAATTGCTGCTGCGTGAAAAAATAGACGTTTCTGAACGCAGTGTCCCTGAAGTTGCAATCATATGCCAACGATATTATCTAAACCCTAATGACTCCTCATCATGAATTGAATGGAACAGGGTAAATCTTCCAACTTCCCAATGACCAACCCTACTTTTGAGAAATTGATTTGACTGTAACGGCAAAAGAAAAAGGAATCATCTCGAAAGAATACACCAAGTCATCAAAGGAGTTAAAGTAAGCTTGTCGGGCTTCATAATATCTTGAAAAGGTCCGATGGAAAACAGGAAAATTATAAAAATTCAGTGTTAAAAATATCTGATTAATATCATCAATTACATATTTTTTCTTCAGATAGGGTAAAAAGTACATGATTGTTATTACGTTCTATACGAGTTCTGGAGTAGGAATAATCCACATGAACCAATTCACTCAAAATGTCACCTTCCTCTCTATACAATCACATCTAACCTTTTCTTTATTCATTTGATTTTCCTTCCAGGCCTCAATGGAGTTTATCCCTACTAACCAATCAATTAATATAGATAAAATAGTAATTAACCCATAAACTAATATAGATTAAATAGAAATTCATCGATTATTTCTAAAGTACCATTTTCCTCGGAGCATATATGAATCGAATACTAAAAATAAAAACATTCACATTGGTGCATGCTTAAACAACTAAAAGTGATATCATGATAAACTAGTAACAACTAACTAGGAATTTTATTCGGCGAGTAGAAAGATCGATAGAAGCATAATATGATAAGTTTAGGAACCACATGAAATCTGGAGGGAGCATTGGTGTAGAGATCAAACCTCAATGATAAGAGACTGTGTCTCCTTGTCTTCTGCAATTAACTCAAAAGTTTGATTCCAAACAGGATTCAGGTTGTTTTCAATAGCCTTTGTTTTGAACTTGAACAGTGGATGTATGTACACAACAGAATAGGGATCAGATTTTCCAATTAACTCCTTGTTTTTCAAGTTGTTTGCCCTTAATACAGTAATTTTAAGCTTTCCATGTGGCTTAAGCTCCAACTCACTGTAAAAATCCAGAAAATAACAATTAAGAACATGCAGGTTAGAATTTGTAAATCTATATACCAAAATGGTTCACATGAAAAGTAAAGAGATATGGAACAGATGTTACAAAACCCACTGCCCTGATTGGAAACTTCAATAATTAAATCACTCCTCAGTAACAGTTTTTTTAATTTTAGATGAGATCATCATATAATATGGTACAAAGCAGGCGAGGATCCCGGATCAATTTGAACCTCTATGCATTCTTGATAAGTGCATATATTAGACTTCTGCACAAACACGAACGTAGCCCGCCTATGGACATGTTAAAGATAGAGAATTAAATATCACCCCTTTTTTAGCTTTAACTTTTAATAAGGTGGTCATTGAATAAAACCTCGGACCAATGAATGGAAGTGTTATCTTCCATGCCCATGCCAAAGATAGAGAATTGAATGTCACGTCTCTTTTTTAGCTTAAACTTTTATAAAGGTGGTCATCTGATAAAACCCCAGACCAAAGAATGTCGGTGTAACTACCATGCCCATGCTTATGATATTGTGTCAATCAGATTATTAGTTGACTGAATTTCAAGATTAAAGTGGTGCAGTTGCAGTACCAAAGCTAATACTGTAACTTCTTCACTAAAACATGCCTCTTGAAGACTAAAATTGAACTGCTGATTAATCCATTCTGCAAGGAACAAATATTTGCTATCGTCCTCTAGAGACTTAGCTTGTCATTGGACTAAATTCTACCCAGTCGTCACAGGCTCAACTTTTCTTCTTCCTGTTGTTTGATAGTTATGAGCTAAAATTTTGAGTTAAGAGATAATTTGACATATATTGCAGGAATTACACTTTAATGGTAGCTGAATTATCACACCGTATGTTAAAATAGGAATAAAACTGAGAAAACCCAAGCAAAAGGCCAAGGGAAAGGGAAAGGAAAATAAAGAAACAAGATGACAGTATTTGGAATATGGAAAAACAGGCAGGAAAAGTGAAGTACCTTGTATCTACAGGCATGCCACCAATAGGGACAACAATCCTGTGGGGCCATTGAAGCATATCCGTGATTATTGAAGTAACAGTATCCTAGTAGAAAAAAACACGGTCAGTTCAAATAACATTGCATATAGTATGACTAGAGACAAAAAGTATCAAAACTTACATCAATCATATCCGAAAGCCCAGGAATGGCTGTTAAACTTCCACCAATAGCCTTCAGAGTATAATCAATTCTTGGTTTGGGCTGATTGAAACAAAAAGATATAACCATATCAGAATAGTCAAATCATATTCATACCAGAAAAGTTAAAATATAATATATAAAAAAAACAAGAAGAAGAACAGAAACATGAGACATATTATGTCGCCCTCCAATAGCAGTCAAAAGCTAGGAATTAACACTTGTCACATTGAGGAACTGACAGAATATACAACTGCAAGTAAATATGACCAGATACTCCACATAAAAAGTTTTAACTGGATGATGAACAAGCAATAGCCAGTGACAAAGCATTTTCTTCAACCTTATTTTGATTAAGAAGTTCAAAACTGACAACATGCAGTGGTTAAAATTGAAAAATCATATCTACGAACTTAGACAAGACATATCAGTAAAATTCATAACAGATTGTGGAAATCCGGATCACATCAAATAAGGAGGAGGGCGAAATTAGGCAGAATTGATTTTAGAGATTATCTCCTTTCCATAATTAGTGTTGTATAGTTTATTATTTGATTTCTTACTAGTTTTAGGAGATTAGAAGTTTCCTTCTTTACAGCTTCCTTTGTATCATAAATTGTAACTCGTGACATTGTACAATCATTGAGAAATATACAATCAATTTCTCTACATGGTATCAGAGTGAGGTTATTTTCTAACCTAACCAAACGATGGCCGAAGCAGCCACATAACAGAGTATCCATGACCTCTGAATCAGAATCGGAGGTCAAGTCTGCCATGAGTACAGGATGAATTGAGAATTCATCTTTCCAATTCACGATAGAAAAATTGAACGGGAAGAATTTTTGAGAATGGGCACAATCGATAAAACTAATAGTCGGTGGAAAAGGAAAGCTTAGTTACCTGACCGGAGAAACCAAGATGTCTGCCTCAACCAATGCTGCTCGAAGTCGGAGAACTTGATGGTGACTGTTTGGCTTGTCAATTCCATGAACCCATGATTGGGAAAACTTATCTGTTCCTTGCCGTTCATCCAATTGCAAAGGACGTTTGGGAGGTTGTGAAAGAAACGTTTTCATGCCTCCAAAATTTTCGAAATCAAATCAAAATTGTGGTAAACGAAGCAAGGGGATCAAGAAGTGACCGACTACTACCTGGAGATAACTGGGTTGTGGCAAGAATCGGACTTTAGTTCGGAGGAGTGGAAGTGTTCTGATGACAGTGTACGAGTGTATGATGGACAAAAAAATTGGAAAACGAGAGTGTTCGAGTTCTTAGTGAGTCTCCACCGCATCTAGATGATGTTCGTGGCCGGATTCTTGGCCAGCAACCTCTTCCCTCGCGATGGGAAGTCTTTGCGGAGGTGAGACGAGAAGAAACGCGGCGGAAGATTATGTTGAACGACTCCGGCGCATATGTGTCTCCAGTGGAAGTGTCACGATAAATTTCTAAAAGGTTTGGGCGTCTGTTAATGCCGACAGTGAAGGAAATGGGCAAAATAATGGAAGCGATGGGCTAGATTTTTTAATAAAGGAATGAGCCTAAATCATGGTCCATATAATTCTAATGGTAGACCTAGGATGACTGGCATATATTCTAAATGAGCTGTGATCGGTACAGGCCCAAAACAACAACAGGGTTGACCGTGGTGTGAACATTACGAAAAATCAGGACACAAAGAAAATACATGTTGGGATATGCATGGTAACTCGAGCGATTGGAAACCGAGGCAAAATAACAAAAATCGTAGATACCAAGCAAGCGTCTATTGATTACCAAACTGGAAAATCTGAGTTAAGTAGTGCATTCAATACCAAGCAAATGGAGCAACTCTACAAAATGTTTTCTAGTCTCCAATCATCGAGTCAAACCTCCGAAAATAACCCTTTTGGCTCACTAGCCCACATAGGTAATTTATTGAGAGCCTTACAATCTATCACGCAATCTAAAACTCCCTGAATTATTGACTCAGAAGCATCTGACCACATAATAGACTCCTACCCCCTATTCTCTTCATACTCGACTTGTGCGGCAATCTGAAAGTTAAAATTGCAGATGGTTCACTATTGTCAGTCGTAGGAAAAAGGGAGTATCGAAATTTCTGATTCTATACCTTTAGAATCTGTCATTCATATTCCAAATTATCGTGCAATTTACTTTCCATAAGCCAGTTGACAAAAAATTCAAATTGCTCTGTTAAATTTCTCCCATCTCACTATGTTTTTTAGGACCTATTATCGGGGAAGAAGATTGATAGTGCTAAGGAACGTGAAGAACTTTAATACTTTGAAGAGACTGATGAGAGTAAACAATGTCAAGTTACAGTTTGTGATTCTGCAATTGTTCTTAGAAATAGTGAAATTTTTTTATTGCATTTTAGAATGAGTCATCCAAACTTTCAATACCTAAAATGCATATATCCCTTGATGTTGATGAATAAAAAGTCCGTTGATATTCAATGTTAAATATGTGAGTTTGAAAAACATCAATGTACATCATTCAAACCTTCAAAGTCATTCACTATGATCCATAGCGATTTATGGGGGCCCTCACGAATTCTCAATTGTACTCATGCAAAGTGGTTTTTGACGTTCATTGACGATCACACTCGAATTTGCTGGGTTTACCTACTAAAAGATAAATCAGATGTTCGTTCTGTATTCATCAATTTTCAATCCATGATCCAAACACAGTTCCAAACACAATTCAAATTTTACGTACAGATAATGGCACAAAATACTTCAATAACACCATGGGGGAGTTTCTACATACACGTGGAATAATTCCAAGCTTTAGCATCGACACTCCCCAACAAAATGAGATGCTAAACATAAAATAGAACATAAAAATAGACATCTTCTAGAAGTTGCTAGCGCATTGATGTTCACTACTAACATACCCAAAATATTCTGGGGAGATGCTATGCTATCATCCACTACCTAATCAACAGAATGCCTAGTCGTATTCTAAACTTCAAATCACCTCTCCAAAAACTTCAAAAAAAAATTTCCAACCTCTCACCTTAACTCTAATCTACCCTTACGAGTGTTTGGATGTACTGTTTTTGTTCATATTCACTTTCATCACGGAGGGAAACTTGATCCTCGAGAGGTTAAATGTGTCCTCATTGGATATTCCCCTACTCAAAAGGGCTACAAGTGTTATGACCCCTCCATGAAGATCTTTGCAAGCCTCGATGTCACCTTATTTGAAGATATTACGTACTTTCAAAAAACTTGGGAAACCTTACATGGATATCAGTTTCTGAATTTCAATCTCACTCATCCTGAATCTACACCTACACCACCAAACATCAAACCCATCCTACCATCTAGTATGTCTCTTGCAGAATAAACCTTAAACCCGGGGAGGAGATGAAAAAACAAAATGATAAAGAGATACTAGCCTACTCACAGAGGCCAAAAGTAAAGAACAAAGAGACAATCACATCTGAAGCACTAAAAGAGTCAGAGACTCAAGAGCCGATGATGGATCCTCATGAAACTTCAGAAATCCTTGATTTACCCATTGCTCCCAGAAAGCAACCTCGATCATCTACTCTCCACCCTATTTCAAAACTCATATCTTATAATGCTAGAAAGGATTT
This sequence comes from Fraxinus sp. 1973-6204, assembly GCA_903798365.1. Classification (NCBI taxonomy): domain Eukaryota; kingdom Viridiplantae; phylum Streptophyta; class Magnoliopsida; order Lamiales; family Oleaceae; genus Fraxinus; species Fraxinus sp. 1973-6204. The sequence continues at coordinate 4,752 of CAIGRR010282135.1, read as the reverse complement.
CGTACTTTCACATCTCATCTTGACAGTACAGAAATCCCGAAAAATATCAAAGAAGCCTAGGAAAGTCCTAAATGGAGAAAAGCGGTATTGGAGGAAATAAGAATGTTGGAAAAAAATGAGACTTAGGAGGTATTATCGAAAGGAAAGAAACCAGTTGGGTACAAATGGGTCTTCAACTTGAAATACAGAGCTGATGGGACAATAGAACGGTATAAAGCTTAGTTGGTTGCAAAAGGATACACACAAACCTATAGCATCGACTCACAAAAACTTTTACACCAGTAGCAAAATTGAATGCCATTCGAGTACTTCTGTCCTTTGCAGTAAATTTGGATTGGCCACCGTAACAACTCGACATTAAAAATACGTTTTTGAACGGAGAATTAGAAGATGAAGTTTTTATGACATTACCACCAGGATTCAGTAAGAAGAATGAAGGAAATCGAATATGTGGACTTAAGAAATCTCTATGTGGGCTCAAACAATCACCAAGGGCATGATTTGACAGATTTGCAAAGGTATTGAAAGGTCAAGGGTATCGACAAGGGCAGGGCAATCGGATCATATGAGACAATGTAAAGGAGACTCAAAGACTAAAGAAATGCGTAGTCACCGAATTTGAGGTAAAAGATTTGGGACAAATGTGGTACTTTTTGGGAATGGAAGTAGTGAGATCAAAAAAGAGAATTAGTGTTTCACAATGAAAGTATGTTCTCAACCTCTTAACAAAAATTGGCATGCTAGGTTACAAACTAAGTGATATACGTGGAAGCGGGAAAAAAACCTGAAGATGTCGAAAATCCAGTAGAAATAGACAGATATCAAAGGCTAGTTGGAAAGCTAATCTACTTGTTACACATAAGACCCGACATTGCATTTGCAATGAGACGTGTAAATCAGCTTTTGCATCCTCCAAAGGAAAGTCATCTGGAAGCAGTCTACAAGATACTGAGATACCTCCAGGGTTCCCTAGGAAAATGACTATTTTTCAAGAAGAGTGAAAGGAAGGAAGTTGAAGCCTTCAAAGATGCAGATTGTGCAAGTTTAATAGAAGACGGGAGATCAACCACCGGTTATATTGCACCTGTATGGGGAAATCTCGTAATATGGAGAAGTAAGAAACAAAATGTTGTGGCCAGAAACATTGCTAAAGAAGAGTTCAGAGCTGTTGCACAAGGAATATGTGAAGGACTGTGGCTGAGAAAACTTCTGGAAGAATTGCAGGTCAAAGTAAAGCATCCTATCAAAATCTATTGTGATAAGGCAACAATCTATATATCACTCAATCCAGTTCAGCATGATCGCGCACCAAGCATATAGAAGTAGACAGACACTTCATAAAAGAAAAGGTTGAGGAAGAGACTACTTGCATGACCTATGTCCCTCCACAAGAAAAAACTGCAGATATCTTTACCAAATGACTACCTCAACAAAACTTCAATGATTTCATATGCAAGTTGAACATGATTAATATCTACGATCCAACTTGAGGAGTGTGGAAATCCGGATCACATCAAATAAGGAGGAGGGCGAAATTAGGCAGAATTGATTTTAGAGATCATCTCCTTTCCATAATTAGTGTTATATAGCCCCCGTTTGGTGCAAATTATTTCCAAAAGAATGCATTTTTTTTGTTGATGTGATGTGAAACATGTGGTTGAAAAAGAAGGAAAAGTTATTGATGTGACGAAAAATATTATTTTATTGAAGAATGTGTGGTTGAAAATGAGTAGAAAAATGAGAATGAAAAAAATAATGTGGATCGAATAGGGAAATAGTATATTATTTGATTTCTTACTAGTTTTAGAAGATTAGAAGTTTCCTTCTTTACAGCTTCCTTTGTATTATAAATTGTAACTTGTGAAATTATACAATCATCGAGAAATATACGATCAATTTCTCTACATAGATCAACTCTATTTTGTAGCTCTCTCGTCATTGTCTTCTGTCATTCAATAAATCATCCTTATACTTTGATCAGATTTCAACCAATGAGTATTTATTCATTGACCACTGCAATTAACCATGAAAATCTAGACCAAGAACAATTATTGTAAACTTAAGCAGAGTCTTGCTCTTTCTTGGTATCTTTGACATATAATAGATATATTAACTTTGTCAGTGAACGTTGACCTTGGATCTACCTTCTCATCAAATTAGATTCGAGAGGGAACTCTCTACAATATTCAAGATTTTTTCAGTCTCCATTGGTTACTCAAAGACTGTATCTATTCGATTCAATCCCCCAAAGCTAACAGAAGTAAATCGACATGTACAGTCAAGAATATACCTCAGCAAGTAGAGCAACCACAACTGCAGAGATGCAAGGAATTTCTTCTGCAAGCTGGAAAATAGCACGAACTACGGTAAAAACTTTAAGATCCTTCAACTGCAGCAAACACAGAACAGCAACATCCCAATATTGAAGTTAAGAATACAACGGTATAGATGATAGTTAATGAAAAGTACATACAAATCAACACTTGTAAGACAGCAATTAGGTTGTTAATTTGGTGAAATGTCTGATGCACCTACCTGAATCGGGATAGAAGCAACAAGTGCAGCCTCAATGGCTAAAATAATACTTGGATCTCCACCCCATCGGAGGTCAATGTCCATTGTGATTTGACCTTTCTTAAGGCTCTGGACACGAATACCTGCATCAATCAAGTAATTATGCATGCAGTATCTTGGTTCCATCGAAATTCTAAAATTTTGATTTTCCAAGAAATATGACGATGACCTAAACTTTGAAAATCTTCATAAGTCTCTTTAAATCAAAAACAAAAAGTCCTAAAATATGTGATGTAAATGAGAGAATATTTCGCCAACTACTAATGCAGCTTCAAAAGAACAAATTTCGAGCAAAAAATGGCTAACACTAAGATATGAAGTTCACTATTACATTTTGCATCCGTCAAAGCATGAATCAAAATTCAAGCCTTGGAAGCATATTTTTTTCTTGGTTCTTTACAAATAAGCTGGTTCTACTTTATCTCCTTCAGCATTTCATTCAAAAGGTTCCGAGTTGGCAGGACAGCTAAGATAGAAAAAATATGAGAGTAATTAAAAGACACTATTCATTTATAATTTTTTAAAGCCCTTTAGTTCAACTCTCGACTGTCTATTGACTAGTCTGTGGTAATTCAACTATTATCCACCCTTTCGACCATCAAAACTCCTACACTCTCGACTAATTACAATGTAGGAGATGTCATTAGTTTTGACCAACTTCGACTTCAATAAAATTATTATTTAAGTACCTAATGGAGACACACTTATTTTATCCAAACAACAGGGCAATGTAGCGGATAGAGGCATAGAGCAATCAAACAAATTATATTTCCAACATGATAAAATTTATCAAGATGCCAGTATAGAACACCACAGTTAGTCAGTCAACAACTGAAAAAGATGTACTTGCTAATCCACAACATAAGTAATACTTGAAAGATTCTAAGTATTGCAAGCATGCATAGTATGATTGACAAGGTTTTAAATTCATCTGAAAGATTCTAAGTATTGCAAGCATGCATAGTATGATTGACAAGGTTTTAAATTCATCTGCCTCATAACAGAAAAGCAATCTTTGAACCATCAATATAACAAACTAATTCTTGCTTCCAATAAATTTGGGGTCAGCTACATGAATCGTTTTACGTGACCCTGTTCGAAGATCAAAAGGAATTAGATAATTAACACTGAGAAAACCAAAAGTCAAAACGAAAAGATTGATTAAAACATCCAAGAAATTTAAGCAGATTCAACTTTCTATAATAAAACAATCGTCAACAAAGTTTTGCTCATTTTGATACCAAACCACCAAAGAGATCAAGCAAATAAAAGGTCTGAAACCAAGCAAGAGGAAAAAGGTGAAGACATTATGTTTACATGAGTCAGTCAGTATAGCTTGATACCTTCAATCTTTGGGGCCACAGTTCCAAGAGACAGTTTGCTAAACTTCATTGATGTAATGCCTGTAGGTCGATATTCTTCCAATAAAGGTTCAACAGAATCTTTTATAATAGCCTCTGCTGCCTGAGAAGAATCATGATCAAGAAAATCAGCAATGTGATCTCATAAAGTGGAAAGTCGAGAAATTTTGTTAATGGTAAACTCAGATATTGGATTATGAACATTGATCATCTGCATTAGAATCAAAGAATTGTATATTAACATATTCATGATGTGTATGCGTCTACACTGCACACAAGTTACACCTAGTGGATTATTGAGAAGAGAAGAGAAGCGAAGCATACATCTGCAACAAATGGCCACAGTTTACTCAATTGCTTGTTTAGCCATTTCACCTGAAAGAAGAAGCAAAGCACAATGAGATGATGAAGGGATAACAATGACCAATTCCAAATCACTCAGAAAAGAGAAAAAGATCACACAACTTCAACGGAATATATATTATGACATAAACCTTAAACCAAACCTCACGAGAAAAAGGAGGTGCCTGCCAAGTTGATCTAAACCTAAGAGTACATTTTTATATCAAAAGAAGAAGAGGTGACAACCTTCCATCTGCATAGTAGGAAAATTCCTGCTGGACATTTCTATTGTCATTCTCAAGGAGATAATTTCATTTTACGAAGCACCTTTTGGATGTTCATAACCAGTTCATGCTCTTGTACTGAGCATGTATCACGTAATTTCTAATTTCATAACAAGAACAATCCTATTTTGCTTCCCTTTCCAAGTCAGAAGACTTTAAAGTTCCAATTAATGCCCATAATCAGAGTGAAA
>CAIGRR010282131.1:0-18242 GCA_903798365.1 Fraxinus sp. 1973-6204 | reverse complement strand
TAGTTATTATTTTTTTCTTTTTTTGTGCCAATATCTTTACCGAGTATAGATGCAGGTGGAAAGATGGACGAAAATTATTCGCCAATTTTATCATTGAAAATCACTAAAATTCTGCATGTCTTATCAGCAAAACCAACCTTGTAGTTTGTCAAGGGTTTATATAAATGGTTTGAACTATAAATAGATGTATACGAGTGGTGAATAAATAGATAGTGTTTGTGGTTCCTTGAAATGTGTGGATAAAAAGTAGTTTGATCATTTATGAACATTAGCCAGACATTACCTGTTATTGCTATCTGTCTCACTAATGTTTCATGTCTTTGTATGCAGGGACAGGATAAGATCCTACGATGCTCTTTCTCCCCTCTCTCCTTTTTCTCATTTAGTCCAGAGGTCTTAGTGACTCACATGTGGCTCTCATGAGTCATGACATTTGGATTTTGAATTTATAGCTATTGGCAGCAAATGGGACAAGCTGCAAGAATGATGCTACTGCAGGGAAATATAACTAAACGATTCAAGGCAATGGAACAACATTATGTCCTTGATTTTTGGAAACTTCAACTAATCATTTCTCTATACCTACATGGCAATGTTTTGCATGCAGTATTGAATTGGACTAAAGAGTATAATACTCAAAATTTTAGTTTTTATTAAAGTTTCTAGTACTCTACAGTCCACCCCTACCAAACGAGCCATCAAATTCTTAAACAATTTCCTACCGCCAACTGCGATAGTGTTACTCTTCAAATGCAGTTTGTTGTACATGGTCTTGTCTTGTTGCCTACATTCCTCTCATCACCAATTCTAATGGCATAATGTTTGCTGTTTTTTGAATATCTTCAAAGATGTTAACACTATATTTTTCTTTATTTTGCATTTGTTTTTGGCATCTACCAAATTTTCTGCTAATTAAATGCTGTTGAAATTTACATACATTATTAATGGCTATTAAGATTTATGGAAATACGTTCACCATAAGCTAGAAGGCAGGTGAAATTTAGCCCCTTGATTGGTTTAGTTAAAAATTAGATTTTTTAGTATATTTTAATAAAAGTTGATAACATATATGATTGGAAAGTTGATAAAAGTTGTTGATCCCAAAAAAATATGTGATTGAAAATAAGTTTTAGAAAATGAGGGTCAAACACGGACTTAGCCCCTTGTTTGTTGTGGATTAAAATAAGATTTTCAGTATATTTTGATAAAAGTTGATGGAATGTGTGGTTGAAAAGTCACGAGTACCATAAAATATATGGTTAAAATTAATTGTTGATTTTGACTTGAGATTAAAATTAGATTTTAATTTGTACCAAACAGGGACTTAGTTCGGTTTCTTGATTTGATATGATGAAAATCTTTAGAAGGGAGAAATAAATTAAAGAATTTACATTTTGTGTTGGTTAATCTTGATTTTTATCTTTAGCTGGGAGAAATTTTCATTAAATTTGTAAGTAAAAATCATATAGTTATACAGTAGAAGCAACCACAATCACTGATCAATTTCAAGTAGAATAACCAATATGCCCCTTTAACATTTAATTCAATATTTTTTAGAAATGGGAATTTTTTGGTATTTTGTTTCATATGGAGTAAAAGATAACGGCACAAATGGGACCAATACATTTGCAACGGTCAAAAAATGGATTAAAATTTGTCCAAATTGCTCCCAACACATGGGTTTAGTTTGATGAATTAAAGTGTTAGAATTCACGAACCTAAGTTATCCCTTTTAATCTTGCTTCTCAAGTTTAAAAATTGCAACAATAATAGAAGCACGTCTCTATGAATCATGTTATATGTACAACATTGATTGACAACATACTATTTGACATTATTATATTATCAATTTAAAAAAAAAAATATTTTCTACATCATATACTAGGAGATTGTCAATCATTGTTATGTACACTTAGATTTATTTAGTTATTCTTAAGCGTATTTAAAATCAATATCTTGTAAGTGGAATCTTTTTGATAGAGACAATCTTATCATTATTACTATAAATCATTGACAAATAAAAGCCCCACCTCCTAAATATGATTACAAAAGACAGCCTGCAATTTTGATTCGTACTATAATGCCCACAAATCACTCCCTGACATTATTAGGGATTTTTTTTTCTAAAAATTTATTATGCACCTATTAATAGAAAAATAATTTATATTTGAACGAAATATTTGTGTTTATTATGCAATTTCAAATAAAATGGTAACACAATTATGATTAGTTATTTCCACTTTTGCCAATTTTATTATTGTTTATTATTTTAGATGTATCTTTACCATGAACTTGTCTGGGAGAGATTAAAATCTCCCAAAACTGGCTTTTTTTTTTTACCTTTGAAAAGTGCAACGGACACAATTCTGGTGAAAGGGGTTGCATGTTGTGTCTGCTGTGTCATAGTGCAACGTTTAAAAAATCAATTTTTGAGTTCCAAAATCATTCCCAGACAGGGTCCATATATAGGTCATGTTCTGTACAGCTTAAAATTTAATTAAAATTGAAAATATGGCCGTTATTGGGTCTCACTCGTCTAATAAAAGTCAACAATAACGACTAATTTTTCAATTTTAGTCTCTACCGAANGGGGTTGCATGTTGTGTCTGCTGTGTCATAGTGCAACGTTTAAAAAATCAATTTTTGAGTTCCAAAATCATTCCCAGACAGGGTCCATATATAGGTCATGTTCTGTACAGCTTAAAATTTAATTAAAATTGAAAATATGGCCGTTATTGGGTCTCACTCGTCTAATAAAAGTCAACAATAACGACTAATTTTTCAATTTTAGTCTCTACCGAACACGTCCACAATTAAACTAGTAAATCATTCTCATTTGCATTTTATAAATCGTAGTTTGTTTTGAATTTAGGGTGTGTTTGATTGAAAAAAAATTCGGCATTTTGAATTTTACATTTACACGTTCAGTATATAACAACGTGAAAGTTTTAACTTTTTTTTAGTTAAGTAAATAAAATAATATTATTTCCTAAAATAGGTTTAGAAATGAGGGAGGGTAAAATAATTTCAAAGATACTTCCAAAGACATTTCGTGGGTAGGAATCTTTTCTCAGTGGAGTATGATCATTGATCACTGTCAGTTGTCACTCGATAAGCTTTAAAATTTGTTCCACCTAATTCTGCATTTATTTTCTTCGTCTCCGCACCAAATCCACTTATAAATACATACATACTCACGTTCACGTAGCGAGAGCGTTTCTGTAAATTGGGCTAATGGGGTGGCAAAGAAATCTTTCGATTGGAAGTTTTACAGGAGCGTTCAAGAAGTCCAAGTGGTTGTCGTGTTATAATGCTGGCCTGCGCCGTGGCTTCTCGGATTCGGCCACGCCGGAGTTGCCGGGTTTTGATTACCAGCCGAAGCCGTACAAGGGTCCATTAGCCGATGAGGTCCTCCAGAAGCGCAAGAAGTATTTGGGTCCTTCTCTTTTCTATTATTATCAAAAACCCGTAAGTCTATTTTCTTTACTTGCATATTGGGATGGATTCGAAACTGATCGTTTTTAACTTTTGGATTGGGAATCAATTTTTGGATAACTTGTACATAATTTGGGTTACATGGGGTTTCATACACGCACATGGGTAGGGTCCACTCAAATATTTTATTCAAGCAGCGGATCCCATCCCATGTATGGACACTACACCAAATATGTACACCAAACATCTCTCAATTTTATTTATTTATTTTTTGATTACCCATTTTTTTCAGTTTTTTGAACTTTTTGATTGGTGTAGTTTATTCCTCTCAGTCTGTTTCAATTTCCTTTTAAGATGTTTTTTTGCACTTTTTAAATAAAATAATTTTGCTGATGATCGCAAATGATAATTGTTTGCGCTGAATTGCAACTTTTGAGAACGAATTTTTTCAGTTTCTTTGGATTGATATATTTTAGCTTTTGCTGGAATTGCTCTGAGTTCTCTTTTTTTTTTTTTTTTAGATGTGCTCCACAAATGAGCTAAACTATATTCGAAAATCTTTAATTTGGATTACTATATTCAGTTTACCTTAAAAAGTGATATATTCTGGAAGTAACGTATGTGACTAAAACTTGCAACAAAATGCACCCACCGTGGTTGGTGAAGTTCAGACAGATGGTATACAAAAACTCCAGTGGATCTTTACCTACATTCAATCTCCACTCATCTAAAGCTTGTATAAGATTGGATTGGGAGTTTCTACTCTTTATACAAACCTCTAAGAGAACTAGAGAATTTCTTGAATGCTAACTAATGATTTCTCTCTTTCTTGGTGTGTTCTGGCAATGGACAAGCACCTGTATACATAACATTCTTGCCTGACACTTTTGCACAATTTAGCAAACAAATCTTGCCAAAAACAATAAAAGATTGAAATAGATTGTAAAGGCTTGCAAAAGTCATCTAATTATGGTTATGTACTGTTTTTAACTTTTTTATCTACAATATTTAACTTTGTAGCAATACTTTAATTCACTTTATGAGCCAATTTCTCAAGAAATATGAACCTGAGCTTGAACAACTCCAAGCTCAACCCGTGAAGGCTCATTTACAACTCTAAACTCAATTAGCTTCTTTCTTTTTTCTTTTCGTCTTCCAGTTCATTATCTACGCTGTCACATTATATACTCTACATTCCTAACATATTTTATTTGAACAGCTCAACATTGTTGAAGGGAAAATGCAGTACCTGTATGATGAGAGTGGAAGGCGTTATCTTGATGCATTTGCAGGAATAGTTACTGTTTCTTGTGGTCACTGTCATCCTGATATTTTGGATGCCATAACGGAGCAAAACAAGCTTCTTCAGCATGCAACAACCATATATCTACACCATGCAATAGCTGATTTTGCCGAGGCTTTAGCATCTAAAATGCCTGGAAACCTGAAGGTATTTCGTTCGTTTAGAGCTTTTTATAGTTTTCATCAACCAATGATCTATGTGGTTAACTACAGTGACATCCTAAATCTTCTGATCTGTTGAACATTCCTGATAGGACATTTTCCATGGCATCCCTTAACTTCATTCTTCTGGATCGCAGGTTGTGTTTTTTGTAAATTCAGGAACCGAAGCAAATGAATTAGCTATGTTGATGGCACGACTGTACAGTGGCAACCTTGGCATGATTGCCTTAAGAAATGCATATCATGGTGGGAGTTCTAATACAATTGGACTGACAGCACTTAACACATGGAAGTACCCAATCCCACAGGTTTGTCTTTAGATGGACTGCCAATTTTGCACTTCAGTGTTTGGATTCTAATTTCTCTTTCAAACTTTTCAGATTCTCCTTTCCTGTTCATTCCCTTTTTTTCTTTTATCTTCCCTGTATATTTTTTTTATCAGTTGATTGCCTTAAGAAATGCATATCATGCATAAATCTTTATTTTTATACATTCTTGTTTTCCAATGAAGTTACACTATTTCAGTTTCGATTTTAAATTTTTGCAAGTTATATCTTTTGAATTTGAGGAGCAGATATTTGTTGTATAAATACAAATATGGGATGTACTTTGCGCTTCTAGTGCTAAAAAAAAATTATGTGTAAAAAGGTTCATACAGTATATATAGAACAAATTTGGCATGACACCCTACAACTTTTTCTGTCATAATATTGACTTTTTCTTTCTAATGATCTAATAATCAATATTTCCCCTACAGAATGGTTCTTGTGTCGGTGACATGTCAGGGTTCTGTCCATTATGTATCTGGGCATTGAAAATGAATTTAAGAAAAAAATGAGATTTAGAAAATGGAGCCGAACAGGGGCTATATCTATCTTCATCCTCTCTTATGCTCTTTTAACTGCTATAAAGTTTTGCAGGGTGAAATTCATCATGTTTTGAATCCCAACCCATACCGTGGAATCTTTGGTTCTGATGCCAGGCGTTACGCCGAAGATGTACAAGATCACATTGATCATGGTACTTCAGGAAAAGTTGCTGGTTTTATAGCTGAAACAATTCAGGTTTGTGGTGATTCCTTTTCTTTCTAATGGTATGAAACTGGAGTCTGGACTCTGGTCACACTGCTGCATGTAATCCCAGATGTCAAATAATTGATTTATCTTCCTGCTATTGACCATCAATTCTTACATATTGAAAACTATAGGGAGTTGGAGGTGCTGTTGAATTAGCCCCAGGATACTTGAAACTGGTTTATGACATGGTTCATAAAGCTGGTGGTGTCTGCATTGCCGATGAGGTGCAAACTGGCTTTGGTCGGACGGGAAGTCATTACTGGGGTTTTGAGACACAGGGAGTCGTTCCTGATATTGTTACCATGGCAAAGGTTTGTGGTACTAATTTGATTGTATCATATACGTATAGGTAGTTTCTTTTGTTTTTCTGTTAGGTTCGACTTTCTTCTTTCTATGTGCAGTTTACATCTTAGACAACTCCTGACATGGGAATTTATATACTCCACAGGGTATTGGCAATGGTTTACCCCTTGGAGCTGTTGTAACAACCCCCGAAATAGCTAGTGTTTTGGCTCAAAAAATACAGTTTAACACCTTTGGAGGCAACCCTGTATGCTCAGCTGGTGGACTTGCGGTTCTCAGGGTTCTTGATAAAGAGCAGCGCCAAAAGCATAGTGCAGAGGTTGGCTCTCACATGATCCAGCGTCTAAATGATCTCCAGAAAAAGCACGATAGTAATTTTCTTCACCTGAGCATCTTATAAATTTATCATTTACTTTCTTTATATGACATTTCCCTCACAAATTTTATATTCGTTTGTTTAGCTATTAGTTTTTATTAATGTAGAACTGAATTTAATTGAAAAAGTGAGGTTTAAATTCACAACTTTTGCATATTGACCTTTTATGAGCTTACATTTTTTAAACTTTTTCTTCTCATCGACCTTTTCTTCATCTGAAAATTCACAAATAAGATTAAACTTTATAGATTGTAGCTCACACTGACTTCTCTTTGCTTAAGAGTGCGACTCTGGCAAATTATTATTCTTATTCTTCAGTAAATTGATACTTTTGGCTTCTACAGAACTTGTTGAAATGTTTGTTTGCAGGATGAGCCAATTTAGGCAATAATTTGCAAATTAACAGCTTTACCTATTTATTAGTGGAACGCTAGTGACTATTTTATCTTTTAAGTAATTTGGAGGTGATTTTTTTGCACACAAGCCAAAATTATAAGCTCTCTCAACTTTTGGTAGGTTGATAAACTTGTTATCATGACATGCTTACATAGAATTTTATGTGACTACCTACAAAGAAAAGAAAATCACCCTAGTGTGTAGTCTTGTTTACTAGTTTCCAAATCCCTAAAAGAAAGAAACAATCTAGAAGAGTAGACCTCTCTTGGATTTTCTGATTAGTGATTCTCATTGCCGAAAATGTTCCAAAATCATTACTTTTACTTTGATGTAACTATTGACTAATATTCTTCCAATTTCTTACTCAGTAATTGGAGATGTGAGAGGAAGGGGCTTAATGGTGGGAGTAGAACTCGTTACAGACAGAAAAGAGAAGACACCTGCCAAAGCAGAAACAGGAGTATTGTTTGAAAAGCTTAGAGGTTTGTAAAACAAGTCGAAACTCGACTGAGGAAGAACTATAAACTTAAATTTCCACATTTCCTATGTAATTCAGCTGTTATACTTGAGTTTTTTCGTTTATGTAGAACTCGGTGTTCTTGTCGGGAAAGGTGGACTTCATGGAAATGTTTTCAGAATAAAGCCACCAATGTGTTTCACCAAAGATGATGCAGGTATTCTCTATACCTTGTTGGTTTTTCAGCAACTCCACCATTTTCTGGACTGTCAAGTCAATTCGTATGTACTTTAAAGCATTTCGACCTCTATATGTTTTCATAGTCTGATTGATCATTCTTATGCAGATTTCCTGGTTGATGCTCTGGATTATGCCATGTCTAAGTTGTGAGAAAGCGATAATGTTGAAGTCCTTGGGATCGTTTTACCAAAAAAACTCCAGACTAACTTCTGGTCCTACTGAGAAAGAAGGGAGAAAGAATATGTCTTTAAAGAATACAGTGACTTCTGTGCAATTACAGTTGTTTATGGCACAACTCGTATTACAATAGATTATTTATCGCCTGCTTCTGTTATGGGTGTGCATCGTCTAGTAATGCCAGCCGCGTGATAAGTGTTTATTGCTCCGTGTTATCTAGTTCAATATTTAGCATCATCGAGTGGTGCTAACTTTTAAAATTTTAGTTGTACTTAAAAAGCATCTCAAGACTCGTAATCGATTAGAAGCACTCAGAAACCAGCAAGTATGCTAATTCATAAAGATACCCAAAATAAGAAGACTTTGATGTCTGTAAATTTACATAATGAGTTCTACAGACTTGCAACAGGCATACAAAAATGCATAATCATCAAAATAAGCAAAAAAAAGAAGAAGAAGAAGAAGAAAAGAAAAGTAATCGGAATAAAAGAGAACGAAAGAGCATTTGCAAACTTCCTCTTGATAGACTAACTAATCATATTTACTTCTCAATCATAGGAAGATCAAAAAATGGCAGCAGCTAATTTTCATACGTATACTAAGCAATATGCAGATTTAGCTGATGAAGCATGAGTTGCATATTAGGAAGATTCACGAGAACGAGAAGTCCAAAGAGAACTTAGAACCCGAAGACGTTGAAAATACTCCCCTAGAGCAAGGAGGCCCTGAGCTGCTTGGCGAGTGGTAAGGTTGTGAGAAATCTGTAGCAATGTTTCTTTGCGAAGATGATCTGCCTGTTCACAGAACACCAAAAAATGAAAAAATGTTTGACCATTGTAGCGAGTTTTGCATAGACATCCTAGATTTAGAGTTGTAGACATCGACCATTACATACACATCATCCCAGGAAAAAAAGGCATAGAAGAGTACATACACTTGTGCAATGCGATAGTTATAAAAATTCCCAGGTTTCTACCAAAATGAGGATTGCAAAGGATCCACAAATTAAAGTGGTAGGCGAAGCATCAAATACTTCCAGGAAAGCCAGTTGTTTACTAAGAAAAATTCCCCAAGTCGAGCTAATTTTAGATGGCTTTTCAAACAAGCTTAGGTTTCTGTGGGCATAAATCATTTAAATCAATCCAACATATAAAGGTATTTTGGTTAAGCTTACACAATTAGGCCACATAATGAGTGAAAAAGTAATCAGTTCTCTAGAGATGGTTATTATCACACCCATAGTCCCTTTGAAATATCTACCAATGTTAAAGTATTTGACACCACTTTTTTAACGACTACTGCATGAAGCAGCATATCATGATATAAAACAAGTTAATATTCACAGTTATGTTTGTTCCCGCCATGTCGATGTCAAGAAAAAGGATAGCACACTAAATATCTCTTAAATCAGAAAATCAGGTCGAAACATAGTATATTACCTGGCCAACAAACCTCACCATAGCTTTTAATTTCTCCAATGCAGCATTGATCTGCGGGAGGTAGTTCCCTTCCCCCAGTTCATCTGCTACATTCTCGGAGAGAATTTGGTGGAGTCTCTCCAATCCCTGTGACAAAGCATCTTCTGCTTGCTGACATGATTGTCTAAGTTTAGAAAGATCCAAATGTTGTTTCTCAGTTAAGGGGCCAAGATGTGGCATGAGAACCTGTTGATAAATATAATGTTAGGGGAATCATGGATCTAACATTTAGTGAACAATTTGATTATCATTTTCAAAAGTCCCATAAATTGAGCGGACACAACTTTTATCTTTTAATATTTAACCGATTGTAGAAAGTATGGAGATCATGTAATCCATGGTACATTTGTTATGGTTTTTGCATATAAACGCCATCATTAATTGAGGCCAGCTGATATAGATAATAAAAAGTTGATTTTAATGACGAGGAAAAAGAGAAGGGAGAAACAGTGAAGGTGGTGATTTAAGAATACCTTCCCTAACTCATTAGAGTAATATAACAAGACTGGGAGAGGATAATGATCGAGATGAGGAACTGGTTTTCTGAAGATTGACAAAAGGTTTTTTGCACGTAGAAATCCTGGCCATAGCAACTCAATCTTTCAAATCAGTTCTTGATACATCTAAATACGATCAGATAGAAAACAAATTTACAAGAAATGATCCAATATGTCTAGCTACGAACTTTTGGATCTTGACAACTTCCTTTTGAATCATATAGTTCTATCTTAAGTAACTATTCTAGGAACCTGTTGCCCTCTATTTAAATCAGGAAAAAGAAAGATAAGCAGTGCATCACAATCTCGACTCTGGAGAGAAGTATGCATTACCTTTAAAAGCCCTGATGGCCGAAAGCCCCCAATCCACGATAAAAAATGTTCAGCTGATGTTTCCCACATGCCAGACATAAGGTACAATACATCAGCCTTTGCAGCTGTTTCTTTCATAGCAAAGAGATCAAAATAGTGGTTCATGCCATCGTCAACAAAACTGCTCAATTCCAAATCTGTAATGGCAGAACACAAAGCATTCCTCAAATCAGCAGTTTTCTTATTTTGATCTTGCACCCAGCGTCCATACGCCATTTCAAATGTAGCAATACCTGGAGTTCAACAACAAAGCTGATTGCAGGCACGAGAAATTGAAGAGAAGAACTTAAAGTGTCTTGAAAGCGAAAGAGACTTTTGAAGGTCAAACGATGAAACTAAATCAAAATAAAACGCAGTCCCTTGTATTAGAAGTTATATCAGCAGTCAACTTTTAGAAAAAAATGTCACCTTTTGGATTCATTTACTGCAACATAACTTCAAAGCGGAAGAAAATTTCTCACCGTTTCTTGCAGAACCAAATGCTATTTTTTTAAAAACCTGTTCTATGAAAAATGGCCCATATTTTTTTGGATATGAAACTGCTCTGGTATAGCTATTTGTTTAGCTTGCATTTCTCATTTTCAAGATATACATTAACATTACCCAGTCAGACAATCTAATGGACACAGAGAATCTATATATGGGTACAAATCTCCGCAACAAACTTCTAATGAATTTATTGACTCTCCATACAAAACTAACTATGATTTCTCTAGTCAGAATGTGATAACCAATGCAAGGACCTTGAAACTACCTAAGAAATCTAGCTCTGAATATGTGTAATCAACAGGTTATTGCAACTTTGAGTACAAAAGGGTACAATTTAGGGCAATGCTGGCAGATAAAACTACAAACCTGGGTTTGTAGTTCTTGAAAAGCCTAGCCCAGTATCTAATCCACCACCTATATACAGTCCCTGCAGCAAAACATTTTTGTTTTAGATGTCTTTCCCTTTGAAGAAAAAAGGAGATGGATACTGAAAAGTATTGCTCAATCTCCGCCGGAATGAATAGAAAAGTGGAAAAACAATGATGTGGAGAATATCTAACATTCTTTCTTTACCTGTCGTCTAGCCCGTTCAAGCTCCTGTTCTAACTGCATAAGTCTCAATTTACTATTTTCTAATTGCTGAACATAAGCCTGCAAAAAAGTATAGAGACAATTTATAGTTTGAATACCTAAAAGTTACACAACAAATATTTTTCTAGTAAGGAAGAAATAACAATAAGAAATCCGATTTCACATAAGGGTATATACTGTAACTGTCTCCATACCTTTTTCCGCAGACGACATTTGCGAGCAGCCTCCCGGTTCTGGGCTAGGCGTCTCAGTTGCTACAAATCAAACTCCATTGTCAACAATTTTGGACATGTATTTATTATTTTAAATGCTGACAACGAGAGTTAAAATATGAAAGTGGACTTCTGGATTTGTCTGAAGGACAAACAAAATTCGAAAAACATTAAAGATTGGATCTCAGTCAGGATTATATGCATTGGTGAAAACTGATATTCATAGTATTACTCACTGACAAACTCCGCGCTAAGATCAGTAAGAGGTAAAAAATTCTTGTAGTGCCACATACTGGCAACCATAAAAACTTCATGAGATTCTCTTTTAACATTTTCTAAACATCTATGTGTGTGCCCACTAAAGTGCACGTCTCATGTTAATATTTTTCATTATAAACATAAAGAAAAAATTTCATATTATGAGTAGCTGTGCTCTTCAGAGTACCAACAAAATTATAGGAATAATATGAATACATTATTCAGCTGCAATTCTTTAGACTAGTCAAATCACTGATAAGTGATCTAAGGTACCAATACATGATAGACATTTGCCTTGTATATCAAATTCAATACAAATAAACTTGTCAGAGCAGGCTTATGGATTAATAACTTAGATTCAGGATATGTGCCTTGCTTCAAAACAATGAAAATGGACCACGAAATGGTTAAAAGTATGCGAACGGATTGCTTGTGTCATTCAAGGACCCCAGTAAATACAAAGGAAAAGGTTTATACAAAAAGAAAAAATAGCAGTTGATATGAGAATATATGTTCACTAACCATACAAAAGTCAACAAAGTAACACTGTCTTTACCTTATCATTCGTTTTACTCACTTCTTGATCATATTTATTGGAAGGTCCTACTGTTCCATGTGAAGTATCCTCTGACTGGACATATATAACACACAAGTTGATAAATATATGTCAAAAGAACACAAGGCAATGAATGCAAAGGATAAATAATACAAACTGCACCAGGTTGCCAAATCCAGAGTCGACTTCCAGAATAACTGGCGGAGGTGTGTCCAGACAGTTATTTTCTTTATAATCATTCCACATGCCTATTTGGCGCATAGACTCACATATACCCATCCTTCTTGAGGGAACAAATTGTGTCGATGCAGAATTCATTCTGTTTTACCTGTTTGTCAATAGAACTGAATGAGCCACTACCGTAATTTGATAATTAAATAAATCATACAAAAAATACATTTTGATTTACTATGAAAACATGGAAACTTGAACTTAAATCCTGAGAAAAGATAAGGGGACAACCATTGAACAATAAGACTAGAGTTTCGAACAGAGAACTTGTCCAAAATTCTATACAGTTGCTTGATACTTAATATGTTCATATTTGATTAAACATAACAGATGCATTGCTTTGATTATTGACAGCAGAAGCTATAAAAAATATAAATAGCATATCAGTAAATACCAGAAACTTCCATAAGAAGATAATGTCACCACAGAACTGCTCAGTTTAATCAGTGTTTAGTCTACTAGACAAGGGAACAAAAAGGGCCTTGCCGAGTTTATCACCGTAGCACTGTCTTTAATTTCTAGCATTGAATAAAAAACACTTCACTCCAGAAATCCATGTCTTATAATAAAGAATCTGTCATTTGACAAGCTAAAGCATCCAAAAATGCAGAAGAGATGATAATCAACACGCCTGCTTAAGAGGACAACAGATTCACGAAAAACACCCACAAAATAAAACTCTGCTCCAACACACAACGGAAAAATCTAATCCATTTCAAACCTTACCCAACATTTCGTAGTCCCAAAATGCATTCAACACTACTATTAGAACTCTTGCCTCTCCTATTTCCATGAAAAGAACAATAAAGAAAAAAGTTTACTAGAACTCCTGTTTTCACGAACACCTTTCTCTATTATGAAAATAAAAAAACAACCAATCAAACTGCCTAAAGCACTTGTCTTTGGCTAGTAGACACCAAATCAGAAAGAGCAACTGATTCTTGATGCATAGTCAAACATAAGTATACACACACGAATAAACAAACAAAAAGAGCTAGAGCCAACTCACTCTACACGTACATGTGTATAAACTGATAAAACTTGTATTAATAAGAAAAGAAAAGAAGAAAAATAAACGAAGGAACATCAACCTTTCACAATACTGGAGAAAACCCTCTTTTAAGTATAAGAATTCGCTCTCAATTTTCAGGTTTCCACAGAAGAAACTGAAAGTAGATTACACTGTTCAAGAACCCATCTTTCTCCATGCGTAGTAGGTTGCAGTGAAGAAGAAGAAGAAAAGAATCGAATATGAATATGATTGTGAACGCAACGTCTTTTTCGAAATATTTATATTTAAATTGAATTTTCAAAAAGAAATATAAGTATTGCACATAAATTATATGCAAGTGGGAAGGGTGGTGAAAAGATAATTATAATTTGTAGTGTGTGTTATCGTAAGCTACAGTAAATTGGAATAGAAATATGTTGAATGGAGTGTTTGGCCAAAACTTCTTCACAAACGAACAAGCAATTAACGAACCATATTCTTTGTAGGTTGTGCAATCTGAATATGCACACTACATCTTTAGCTTTTGCTTACTTTGCCCCCATCCAAAACATCATCACCTTCGTCTTCGTCTCGTCTTATATTATATTGTCAGTATAATTTAATTATACTTTCTAAACGTGAACTTGGATTACTATAATAATGACGTTTTTTTTTCTTCATATAAAGGCAATACCATCTAATCCGAATAATTAAAATATGACTATACGAGTTTTTTTTTTTTGTTCGCTTGACAAACTACGGTTTACTTTTTGTTAATTTTTATGTTTAATATTTGTATTCTTAGATTTTGAGATCTTGCCAAAAGAATAAAAAAAATTGTTTTAGATTTTTAGTATGTTAATATTTAAACATCTACTTATCAATTTCAATTTGTGTACTCCCTAGTGTACGATTTACACAGCTTTCACAATGGAGTACGAGATTTATAATGATTTTTCGCATTAACTTGTATACTTTTGAAGGAACGTGTTAAACTTGATGACAAATCTGCCGTATAGAGATATGATTTTAACACCGAGATTAGCATATGCGTCTAACTCGCTTTGCGTGGTTTGATGGACGGAATTAGTAACATGGCAAAACTTTTAAGTTATGTATGTTATTATGTCAATTTTTGGTCTATCAATTTAATGGACTTAAAAAAGTTGACTTAATTGATTAAAAAATATAAATTTATTGCCCTAAGTATAATCAATTGAATTTCAATGACCCATTTGAAATTGAGATGTAATTGCAGTTACCCCACAATAATGAAAGATTAGAAATGAAATAGAAATTGCCTATGAACTTTTTTCTAATTTTTGCGCCTTTTTTGCATTTTTTGTAGGTTCCCCAAATTCTAACAAGTCAAATCATAAACCATAGTTATTATCACACTTATCTACATAGCTATATGGTGGATGTGGTTGAACATTTCCACCGTATCAACGTCATTATTGCCGGCGAGTTCCTGCTGGGAAATTTCACCTGTAAAAGAACCAAATTCTTGATGTCGATTATGATTTTTGTATGATAAAAAAAATTATGAAAAACCTTTTTTTTTTCTTTTTCTTGCTGTTGTTCAAGGTAACGTTCAAGCATTTCAAGTTTGGGTTAGTTGTAATTTGTGGATATGATGGTGTGATGATTGTGAAATAAGCAGAATTTTTCAATTTTTTGATTTTGGTGCTGGAATTTTGACGAGGGAAGTGTAGATCTGGTGATTGAAGATGGTGGCACTTTTGAGCAGTGTTCTAAAAAATATATAAAGCATGACTTAACATGGAGGTGAAACTTCAAGTTTTACTAGTTGTAAAAAAAATATTTTATTATTTTTAATATTATTTTAATTTTTTAATCATTTTAAAAAATCAATAATTAATATAATACATATCATATATCTAAAATTATATTTACTTAATAAATTTTATAATTAGTCAATTACATATTTTTCAAGTTTTCGAAATGAAAAAATTCGTAGTTTCAATTTTCAACTAGACAAGTCATACTTAGAGCCTATTTCATGAGCCAACTTTTTTGAAAATGAGAATGAAAAATATAGCCGTTATTGGGCTCACACAAGAGATAGAAAATTTGAATTTAAATGTTGATGTGATGGATAACGATCATATTTTTCATTTTAGTGAGGAAAAAATATGGCTCAAACGAGGCCTTAATAAATTTATATGAACTTAATACATACTTTCAAAATTTTAAACAAAAAAATGAGTCTCAAGATCATAATTACATAATGTCGATTATATTGTAACTTAAATCTTATTCAACTCTTTATTGAATAAAGTCATTTTTAATTTTT
Organism: Fraxinus sp. 1973-6204; assembly: GCA_903798365.1. NCBI lineage: Eukaryota > Viridiplantae > Streptophyta > Magnoliopsida > Lamiales > Oleaceae > Fraxinus > Fraxinus sp. 1973-6204. The sequence goes on along the minus strand of CAIGRR010282131.1, from coordinate 2,326 downwards.
GTACAGATAAAATCCTTAAAAAACTTGAAATTTTGAAATTAAAGTCAAATGAAAAGTTTTTTTAAAAAATAAAAAATAATAATAAACTAAAGTCAAATAAAAGGAAAAAAAATAAAGAAATCCAATAAAGCGATCCTAGAAAAAAGAAATAGAATCAAGACTTGATCACGATATTTGTATCGTTGTCCTCAAACGATATTTACCTCCTCCACCAATTCTTTTGAGGATTAAATGACAAATAGTTTATAAAATTTCAAGTATAGAAATGAAGAACACCAAAAACTTAAGTAATTCTTCAAAAAATGAACAAGTGAAATGATATTAATTTGATTATGTGAAAAACAATAATTTGGCCAGAATTTTGGGATGAAAAAGGGATGATTCCAAAAAAAATTTAAAAATATCTTTTGGAATGATAATTAACTTATATTTATAGTACTCAATCATCCCTACACGAAATGGTTCCAAACCATGGTGAAAAGGTGTATCATTTCACAAGAAAAACACAAGAATCCAACGTTCAAAATTTTCTACTATGTGACCGCGATGTCAACGATGATCCTAGTGACATGCGATGATCCTGGAAACAAGGTAGTGAAAGATGTGTAATATAGTTTTTGTACAACGTAACCTATTGAGTTACAAAATTTGTTTTAAAAAATTAAAAAAGTATAAAATTAATCAACTTTTTGAATATAGTTTTCAATTGTTCCCTATTAATTTTAATCATATATTTCATGGTATCCACAACTTTTCAATCACACATGTCATCAGCTTTTATCAAAATCTACTAAAAATCTGGTTTTAAATCCCCTCTAATCAAGAGCTGATTAAAGAATGCCCATCATTAAATTGGATAATTCATGGTCGTCTCATGCAATCTAAGAGACAGATTTATGGTACAAAAGGAGCACATTCTATCCACTAAATATCTCCACAAACTTTATATCTTTCTGGTAAATATCCTCAAAGCTGTTAGATTCTTGTCTATTTTACATTTAAATACATGCATACAATTCTTTTAATTATACTTATTCAACTTCTATACCTGGCCAACTTCAACTTTTCCACCTAATGAATGACCTTTCAAATCCATTAAAAGACATTGTTAACCTTAACTTCATCGAGTTCCCACTTCACCCTGTCTTTCTATTATTGACTTAAATTATACTAGTATTGGAATCACAATATTATCATCTTTTCTTGTCGCAATATCTCATTGCATAAAGTTTGAAATGATGACTCCAGTCTCCAAGAAAGCAATCTACATTTATTATATCTTTTATTCGACTTTATGCAATATTTTAAGCATGTCTATAAACAGATATTTAAAACTATCTGTTTTTATCACACTTATCTACATTGCTATATTTTGGGTGTGGTTGCATATTTCCACCGTATCAATGTCACTACTGCAGTCGAAATCCAGCTGGAAAATATCACCTCATCATGGTCCGGTTGCATTAATTGGCCGATATGACTTTTTAGGCTCGTGGAATTATTGTCATCCAGTTCATAAAAGAATCAAATTCTTGTTGTCGAGGTAACGTTCAAGCATTTTAGGTTCGAGTTCCATTAGTGATAATTTGTGGTTATGATGGCATGATGATTGTGCAACCAGCAAAAAAATTCTCAAATTTTTTTTTTTTTTTTTTAAAAAAAATTTTGTGCTACATCTTTGAGGAGGGAAGTGTAGATCTGGTGATTGACGATTGTGATACTTTTGTGGAAGAAAATGGTGATGGTAGAGGTAATGGCAAATTCAGAAATCGAGGTGAGCATGAATGGTCATCGCCCAATATAAAGATAAGAATTTATTTTTTTTCGATGGAGCCAGCACATGAGGTTTCAGAGGCTTGCAGAGTGCTAGCTCCAGCCTTGAGTAGAGATGGAATGTGATCGGAGATTTATGAGTAGTGGAGTTTGATCAAAGATGGTGGGATTTTTAGTGATAGTACAATGTAAAGTTGGAGAATGTGGTAGTGGAGATGGCGACAATGGTAGTAGTTTTTGCGGTGGAAAAAAGGTGATGGAGGCAATTGTTTAACATAGTATATTACACGTGGTGGCGACGACGACAGTGATGAAAGTTGTAGTGGTTTTCAAGTGGTTGTATAACAATAAATATTTTAAGTGGTGATGGTGACAATGGATAAAGGCGAAAAATATTATACAATACACTTTTTACAAGTGATGTCTGTGTAGAGATAGCAGCGGGGCAGTTTCGGAGCGGGGCGGGGCACCCTCGCCCTGCCACTCTCCCACCCCGCCTTAGACGGGGAGGGGCGGGCGCGTGCCTACCCCGTTTCCTGCCCCCTTTTTTTCA
>CAIGRR010282113.1:0-11277 GCA_903798365.1 Fraxinus sp. 1973-6204 | reverse complement strand
GACCTGATTTTTAAAAAGCAATTTTGAAACACCTCATTTTTTATAATTTCCCAATACCTTAAATCTTCTTTACCACATTTCTTTCCAAACAAATTTGAAAGCCCATTAATTTCGATTCATATTTATCGCGAAAAGTTTAATCAACAATTATTCTGTCCGAATATACAGTGAATAAGTTTAATCAACAATTATTCATACTTAGCAAAATGATGGATTTAAAGGGTTTATCAAATCTCAATCAGATTGTCAAAATTATTTTTAGTTACACCGTTGAGCTCCAAAGTATTTCTACTTCTTACGTACTATAGTTACTTGGACCAGATCTAGAATTATTCTCAATGGCCTGTGCGCCATAAGGTGTGTTTGATAGAGATGATTGAACTTCTATGGAAAGAAAATAAGTTCTAAACAATTAAATGAGTAATTAGAAAAAAAAAATCCTGATCTTTGATTCATATCCTTTTATTTTGGCGTAAAACCCTCCCGATGATCTTTTCTTTACGAAATAAAACATTTTTTTAATTTTTTTTAATAAAGTCTCGCGAAATGACGAATATATCATCCTCTTTAAGTAAATAAAAATAAAAAAAATAAAGAATTAATTGCAATTGTTGTCTCATTTTTTTTTTTTTTTAAAAATGCAAACGAGTTTGACATAAATAATTTAAAAATAAAAAAAAATGCAAACGAATAATTTTCACCATATTTTATTTATAATATTATCAACGTATTCAATGAACTTATTGTAATTAGCATATATTATATGTGTAAATCAAATGGATTTAATTTTTTAAATAAAATATAAAAATTAAATTATACCTCAATTTAATTTTTTAATTATTTATGTGGAACTCATTTGCATTTTTTATTTTTATTTTTATTAAACTGAGACTATCACAAGGCTTTATTGAAAAGATGAAAGAAAATGTTGTACTCCACTAAGAAAATGTCATCTAGAGAGGATTCTGCGTCAACATAAAGGATAGGGATGTATTCCACATTAAGGGCAAAAGTTGGAATGTTTTGTGCCAAATGCCCCAGTTGAATTGTCTATAACTTATTTGCATGAAAATTGTCAATTAAATTTGTTTGATTGACTTAATTTTCCATGTAGAAAATATTTTACTTTTTCATAAAGTTGAGTTTTTGAGAAATATGAATTGTCCAGAAAAATAAAAACTTAACCCTACATAAAGAAAGTATTTACTTTATTTTTTAGGAAAACATGGTCACGTGACCATCTTTTAAAAAATATTTTCCTGAAAAAAAAATAAAATTTCGATCAAATACTTTAAAAATAAGAGTTTTTGTGAAAATATGACATTTTTCACGAAAAATTGAGCCATTCATTAAAATATTTTGACTTTTTATATTTATTTATTGTAAAGAGACAACCTTATCACATATTCATTGAGATCTTGAAATCATTCAACGTTGTGAAAAAATACAAAGCTAGTTGCCATCGCGCACTAAATTGAGATCAAGAAATTAAATTGGGCCCCACCGCCGTTGGCGTCGTGGGGGGTGGGGCACGTCCGCCTGATATTTGGGTCATCGTTGAACGACGGTGCAGTGCAATGATGTATGTTGAATTTTTTACTCTTTGGTAATTACGTGAAAATGACGCGTTATTAACACTTAAATGACGTTAATCAATTCTTAAACCATTTCTCTAATCATGCCTCAATCATTAACTTATATTTACGCACTAAATGCTGGTTGGCCGATTGATAATGTCACTTATAATTTTTTTTTTCTTTTTTTTTTTTTCATTGAACCATTATCATAGGAAAATGGAATATGAGAGAGAAATTTAAACACGCGACGTAATGTTAAAAATGAATAAATATCACGAAATTAAATCACCTATATAAACTACTTGCAATATTAAAATCCAAAGTCCTCAATTGTCGCAAAGTCATAACAAATAAACGTTATAACGTATGATTCCATTGAATTATTCGCAGTAGAATTATCTACATCATCTAACCAATACAAAACCCTCGTCTACGAATTGTCTTAAAACCTTATTACTAGTGCAACTCGAACTATTCACCGAGAATCTTTCTTCCCTTTTCATTGAATTTAAGCCTTATCTGAATTTCGAATCCAAATTAAGTTGAATATGCCCTCTAAGAAAACAAGCCAAAAGAATTAATTCTTCGATTTAAAAATCCATTCTTTAATCTTGATTGACCACCAATTATTAATAAAGTGGTAGGTAATTAAGAAGACTAATCCCAAATCTTTTACCCACACAAGATATGAAGATCAACGTGATTAAATTCGGCCCGAGCCCCAGTCCAAAGTCGGGCCAGCTAGGAAAAAAAACCCATCTTTAAAAAAAAAAAAATATTTGTCCAAAAATTCGCTAATCCTCTGATTTTATAAAAACGTCGGTCTATTTTCCGTTTCACCGATTTAAATGTATGAAAATCGCTCAAAATTAATCCAAAAACTTATTTTTATTTATTTATTTATTATAAATTCATTATTTCATTTATCTTTATATCTTAAAAAAAATCAATGGGTGGATCCTTGTTCGATCCTCTAATCCTTGAATATTTTTATTTTCGGATTGATGCCCTATTGATTTTTAAAACATTGATGAAGATACATGACATGATATGGAAACACAGCTTTTTTTGAAAGCAAATTGTGGGCTATGTGGGCCACATTCTAATCTAAATATAGCTTTCAAACACATCATCCATACAAATCCAATCCCAAATTGTTAGAATTCTCATTTATCCCCATCCTTTTCCCACCTATCTGTGCCTTCTCAATGACATCAAGGGCTGAATTGAATTTATCTTCAAAAGTTATAACTTTCTCCTTTTGACTTCATACTTTTTCAATATTGTTAAACTAGACACTCAACTTGTTCCCACTCCATCCTCCCAATTTGACTATCTACATGTTTTGCCGTTCTTGTTTTGCTTTCACTTTTGACTGCAATATAAAAAATAGCAACAAATCCTCGTACGAATTAAGATAAATAAGTCTAAAATCTTTGAGTAGTGTTATTCATCTTACTTTTTTTTGTTTTCGTAGAAACCTGCATTCGCTACCCGTGAGTGCGCACTGGGTAAATATCGCTCCATATGCAGTAACCCGCAAACCACATAAAAGAGATAAATCGCACTAGACAAACCCGGTACAACAGGCTCGACTGAGAAAGTGCTGGCAATGGATTCGAACTCCTGACCTTCGGTCTTCACGTTCACCTCCTCCACTAACTCGTCCACCCCCGAAGGGGTAATGTTATTCATCTTTATTTTATTGAGCATCAGTTTAAGTAGCAATACTTTATATGTTCAATTAAATGGTCGTGTGACTTTGCATTTAAATGAATTTATCATTTAATGTCATGTAATTTTCATCTAAATTGATGCTTAATTTTATCTCCGTCTAAATAGCTTTAAGCCCTTAACAATTATAAATAAATAAAAACGATGAATATTAATAATAACTATTTATTTAAACTTAGTATTTTTTTGATAAAACCTTGATAACATTTTATCAATCTTTTGTATGTTTTAACTAAAATTTTAATCATAAATTCAATGAAATTCACAGTTTTTAACTTTCAATCTTAAATTTTATCAAAATATATTTCAATTTTAATAAAACTTTTGTCAAACAGCCCCTTAATTATTTACTTATTCAAAACAATTTAATTGGCTCGAGACAATGTGTCTATTTCGATCCCATTATTTCATATTATAATGAGGAAAATAGTAATTTGTTGAAGAACGTATGTTTAAAAAGTAAAAGTAAAAGTTTTTGAATTTTCGTATAATATTTTTTTTATTAAAAAAATGTATGATTTATAAGAAAAGGAGTAAAATGAATTATAATTTCGAGGTTTAAACAGATGGCAAGATATGTGAAAGGAAAACAGAATTTCAAATTTTACTTTATTGACCAATAATATGTCGACATGTCACTAATATTTATCTACTATTATCATATACGAATGCAATTCAACTTTGCCCAGAATTCTTTATCTTACCTAAAAGAAACCCTACAATTCACCGTTCTTTTTTCCTTTCTTCATTAACCCATTTTCGGAAAGAGAAAAAATCCAGAAAGGTGATTTGATCAGTGAAAAAAAGAAAACCAGAATTCAAACCAACCCTGAACAAGAATAAGCTTATGAGCCAGACTTTTTTTACCATAACTGTTAAGCCTTCACTACGGTCTAAAAATTGAGGGGGGAAAGGCTATTTTTTTTTTAACCTTATTTTCCTTTGAAGATTCGGGTTTACCAAGTGAAGTGAAGTCATGTTGGATAGTTCAGTTTTCTCGGGAAATTCCGGTGTTGACGGTGCTGATGGAAGTGGTACAAGTGGTGGAGCAGCCGCTCATGGGGTGGCTGTGGAACATAGAAATGAGGGTGGCAGTGGCGACGGTGGTGAAGATTTTGACCGGAATTCACCTGGTAATCGGTGGCCTCGTGAGGAAACTTTGGCTTTGTTAAAGATAAGATCCGATATGGACCGTGCATTTCGTGATTCCATTCTTAAAGCCCCTCTTTGGGATGAAGTTTCTAGGTACCCTTTCCATTTCACTCCCTCCCTACTGTTCTGATTTTTTGGAGCATATTTGAATGGAGAATTATTCGTGTATAAACCTGTTAGCTGTAGAGTTTGTATTTTCAATTTATTAATAGTTGATTCTTTATTATTCAGATCAGTATACACTCTGTTGATTTTGGTTAACTTCACTTGCTGTAACAATTCTGTGAATCCTTGTATTTTGTTTTGTTTTTCATATAAAGCGATTGATGCAGTTCTTTTCAATTTTATCAGAACTTTGATTATTTGTAGTTTTGCACCAATTCATTCCTTGTGAATTGAAGTTGATGTTTTTGTTTTAGTGTGTTCCTATGCTTTGTCCTGAATGGCATATTAGTTATGTTCTTATATGAATTCTGAATTCAAAAGCTGGAATAGGACAGGGAGGGAATTTTATTATGTGCTTTTTATTCAGGAAATTAGGTGAGCTTGGATACAATCGAAGTGCCAAGAAATGCAAAGAGAAATTCGAGAACCTCCATAAGTACCACAAGAGAACGAAAGAAGGCAGATCCAGTCGGCAAAATGGGAAAAACTATAGATTCTTTGAGTTATTAGAGGTTTTTGATAATCAACTCTCAGTTCCATCGACTCCCTTGAACCAAGTCCAAACGTACCTGACGAAAACAACAGCAGCTGCACCATTAAGGGTAAATCCCATTAATGCGTCTCAACATTTTAGGGCGCCTTGTTCGAATCAATATCCTGATACTGAATTCATGTCCACCTCTACATCCTCCTCGGAGGAGAGATCTGAAGGAAGTGTTAAGAGAAAGAGGAAGTTGGCGGAATATTTTGAGAGATTAATGAAAGATGTTTTGAAGAAGCAAGAGGACTTACAGAACAAGTTCTTAGAATCCATGGAGAAATATGAGCAGGACAGGATAGCAAGAGAAGAAGCATGGAAGGTACAAGAAATGGCTAGAATAAAGAGGGAACAAGATTTTTTAGCCCAAGAACGAGCAGTTTCTGCTGCAAAGGATGCAGCCGTGCTTACATTTTTGCAAAAGATCTCACAGTACTCAACGGCTCTGCAAATGCCAGATATTCCGTTTCCGATATTTGAAAAACATTTGGACACACATGACAATGTGTTGGAGAAGTGCATTGACAAACAAGAAAATGGTGTTGGGGAGACTTCAAATCATACTGATAAACAAGAGAATAGTGTTGGTGAGAATACTACTCTAATGAGCTCTTCACGGTGGCCAAAAGCAGAAGTTGAAGCTTTGATTATGCTTAGAACTGATCTTGATTTGAAATATAATGATAATGGGCTGAAAGGGCCCTTGTGGGAGGAAATTTCTTCTGCCATGAAGAAGCTTGGTTATGATAGAAGTGCAAAGAGGTGTAAAGAGAAATGGGAGAATATAAACAAGTATTACAAGAGAGTGAAAGATAGCAACAAGAGGCGGCCTCAGGATTCGAAAACATGTCCTTATTTCAACATGCTAGAGTCAATCTATGCAAAGAAGTCTAAAACTGAACACACTTCAGAAAATTCGAGTTACAATATGCAGCCTGAACGCATTTTATTTGAAATGATGGGCCAACAACAGCATCAGCCTCCTCCACCACCGCCATCACAGCAACAACATCAGTCGGGGACAGAACACGGTGAGAGTGAAAATCAAAATCAAGAAGACAACGCTGAGGATGCAGAGGACGATGACAATGGAGATGGTTATCAGATTGTTGCTAATATTCCCTTTCCATTGTCAACTATGGGGTAAGATGATGAGAAGCAGACATGTACACGAGGTCAAATATCGTTACTCCCAAGTCCCAAACCCCCTTGGCAATATACTAAAGGAGAGGAGAAGCAAGTCGGACTCCGGTCTTTAGCATGTTTGGTAAGGTGGATTACACAAAGTAGGACAATATTTTAAGAGAATAAAAGAAGCTAAAATCCTATTTGTTGCACTGCCCAATCGTATCCAATTCTATATACCAAACATGCACTATATATGCTATACACGAGTGCATATCATGGAGCAATGTCTTTCTAGTGTAAATTTAGTCATTTGTTTTTTGAGAAAATAGTGACAGAGATTAAAGTTTGGTCTATGATGTAACATAGTACCCTTTCTTCCTATTTATACTGCACTATACACACTGCTTTGCGCAGGTTAAGTAGTTTGTTTGTTGAGTTTGCTTGTCTTAATAAAAAACCAGTCATTTGTAAGAACAATTTTATTCCAATAAATGATGTGATGGCTGATTTAATGCCAGAGGATTTGAGCGAATCTCTCTCTTTTGCCTTTCATGTGCTGTACTTTCATGTATAAATAATTAATATTTCTAAGACAACGATTATTAAACAGGCTATACTTATGTAGAAAATTATGTACCCCATACGCCCCCAATAGGATCAAGTTACACGTACCTAATTTTCTACATAATGGATTACCTAATCGACAAGTAAAATTATGTACAACAAGAATAATTCCATTTTTATATGGGAAATCTCGAAAATTACAACCCCATCACATATCTACTTACAATTAAATTTAAGCTAATATAATTTGACTGGTTAAAAACGCATCAGATATCATCTCCAAACAAAGAAATGAAAAGAAGTTTGAATTGCTAATCTATTCTGTTGGGAAAATTCATTAATTCTACAAGAAATTATTTATTCTACGGATAAAGCTGAATGTACAGTTTTGATTCACAATTTTTTTCAAAGCTCCCTCAAGCCTCCATGTGAGGGGGTTGTGAAAAAAAACTGTAAACCAAGACTATTACTCTAGCATGGTTCTTATTCTATTAAGGGCCTGTCTGGTCAAGCTTTTAATCTGAATTTTCATCACAAATGTAACCGTTGAGCTTACTATATTTGACTTCCACTCTCTCACTCGGGCCCCACTAATGTTCAGTTTTCTGATTTTAATTCAGCTAAAAATCAGGAACAGACACACCATGAGGTTCAGTGTAGTGGTCAGTAGATATTCCTACAGTGATGGGGAAAATGACTTCCTTTTTCGCTGTTTGTTTGATGGGACTCAAAATTGTAACAAAGGATTGGAGGAAGGGAAAATAATTAAATTCCCTCTAACTATTCTTCTCTTTCAAAGATTAAAAATGATTTAGTGTTTTATACGTTTATCTAGATTTTTAAATATAATTAATATTGATTATTTGGACTTATTTCTACTCATATTAGTATATATTGCGTTTTATTTAGGTAAAAATCCCAATTTAGTGTTGAATCAATCAAAATGAAGAGTTTGGAACTTAATTTGAATGAAAGGATGGAATTGCATAATTATCGGGAAGTTTGAGGACTTGATTCAAAGGCTTGGAAGTTCAATTGGGAAATACAATTAGTTTTGGGGACCAAATTTAATGCTTGGAAAGTTTTTGAACCAATATTGATGAAATCAGAATCTCAGGGACCAACTTTGAAATTGAATGACCAAAGTGGAAGATTTTAAGATTTTAGGGATCAATTTGGACATGATCAAAGTTGGAGGACCAAATTGGATATTTGAAAAAGTTGAAGGACTAAATTGAAGGTGTTGATATTTTTTAGGATTAGCACTGCAAGTTCTTGACGCTAGTTGCCACCCAGATTCCAACAAATAATTTTAAAAATAAAATAAAATAAAATTGGGTAAACTGTTTTTAACTATCAAAACCTAAATCGAACAATTTTCAAACGGTTTGATTCGATTTGTAATGGTAGAAACCTTAGTCACATGAATCAAAATCAAAAGAAACCTTAGTCACATGAATCAAAATCAAAAATTTCCAAAATTGCAGTTTTCATGACTTGGGAGTTGGCCCCTTTTTTTTTTTTTCACCCCTAATTGATATGTCGTTGAGAATAAAATAAGGCAACGATTATGAATTCGTGATCCTAGTGCTTTACATGATTGAATTTACTAAGATTTCGTATGTGTTTAAATCACTTAGTTTAGTTGCTAATTTAAAATTGAGATTATGATTGTAATTAGTTTTTAATTTATTTTTGTTTTTGTTTTATTTAAAAGGGACAATATATTCGTCATTTCATGAATTTTTATTGAAAAAATAGATGAAAATGATGTTCAGTGCAGTCAAAAGTGGAAATATAGGTGATAATGCCAAAAATAAAAAGGTGAGAACATTTTGCACAATAAACGTCAAACTTAATGACGTTTTGTGCCAATAATCCTTTTATGTTATAAGTTATCTTTGTTTTGGAAAATATATTTTCAGAAATACCAGACCAAATACGTTTTCAATAATTAACAAAACTGAAAAATTGAAAATAGTAAATCAAATGCATCCTAAGTAATTCACTAACTTAATTCACATGTACAGGCAGAAAATCTTCTCCATTTATCCAGTTTAATTAAAAAAACCGACATAAAGCTATCTTTAATTAAATGCAATCCCATCATCAATGAAAACCCTAACATTATAAATGAATGTGTTGGCGTGATAATACAACGAATTCAAGACCAAAACACTTAGCCCCTGTTTGAAACCTATTTTGAGTAGAAAAGAATTTTTAGAATAGTGATTGATGTAAGAATGTGTGGTGGAAAAGTGATGAAAAGTTTTTGATTTGTGTATAATATTATTTTATTAGGAGAATGTGTGGTTGAAATGAAAAATGAGAATGAGAAAGTAATTTTTGGAATAGTGATTGATGTGAGAATGTGTGGTGAAAAAGTAATGAATTTTTTTGATTTGTGTGTAATATTATTTTATTAGGAGAGTGTGTGGTTGAAATGAAGAATGAGAATGAGAATGAGAAATTAATGAGTATTAAACGGGGGCTTAGCTAAAGCCATAGTTGTTATACCTAGCTAGCCTGTTACCGGTTGGATTGATGGGTCATTCATTGCTTAAAAAATATTTAAAAGTTTTGTTAAGATAAAAATATTTTCTTTGAGACAAAATTAAAAGTTAATTCCCACTAACTATTTTTATATTTTTAAATTAATAACTTTAAGCTCATTTATTAGTGATAATGGTTACATTTTGTATATCATATTAAAAAAAATTAAATTATTCCCTTTTTATGTAAAAAAATATAGTTATCAACCAAAAACTTATGTGTATTAAATATTCAATCCATCATAATTAAAATTAGTTTTTATATATAATTGGTCTATGGAATAATTATCTGGTATTATGAAATGAAGTAAAATGTTGGACTAATTTTTTTTTCAAAATATTTTTGTAAAATAGTAAATGAATGACGAAATTGATATACTTTATTAAACAAAAATGACGACAAAAGTGTTTTTGGTTCTAGTGGTGAGGTGTCATTCTAGTTACCTAAAAGGAAAAAGCTCCAAGTACGGGGAATTATTGAGAGAATTCCGACAGATGCTGTCGTGGCAACATCTGATTTATTTGATTTTTTTCCCTTTTTTTCCCATCCTCCAATAAATCCTCGCCATTTGTTGTCAGTAAAATGTTATGTACTTGTAGCATGATCGTACCTAAAATTCTATGTTTAAATTCCTTGAACACTACAATTTCAAAGCAAACATTTTAAAATTTGATCAAAATCGACCACAAACACAGTTTTTCATGTCAGCATATGTTGCCACCATAATTCCTAACTACAAGTACATTTCTCTCATAGATATGCAAAAGACATTCTTAACAAAGAAAGACTTGAAAGGCTTACAGAAAATAAGCCATTTATAGCTGTTGGCCCACCAAAACTGTCACCTCCAAATCTCCCATTGAAGAGTGAACCCAAATTCACACCAATTTTCGACTTAATAGGAGTTTATCTCAGAGTAATTTTTAAACCATTCCATTCAATATAAATAACATAAATGCATTCTTTCTATATTCTATGATACAAACGTTAGGAAAAAACTAAACAATTTTCCCTCTTACTATTTGTTTGACCTAATTACAAATATATTCTTTTCTTTACAAAAAAAAAATAAATAAAAATCTATTGGGTGAAAGCACATTGGAAGACATTTCGAAGAACCAAAGATTTGGTATATGTCCTGCAACAATTGCAAAAAGACATCCAATGCAGACTTCAGACAAATCAACAAATGTTGATTTTGAAAATCAGAACATGCAAAAGTTGTTTCAAGATAGGGATGACAAAATGGCTCGTCGGCTCGAACAGTTCGAGCTTAGCTCGGAAAAAGCTCGAATCGGGCCGGCTCGTGGCTTGGTAGGACTGAGCCCTATTTTGGGGCGTCGACACGAGTCGAGCTGGCCCGTAAGCCTAAAAAAAACTTGTCTGCCACTTTTTTTTTTTTGCTATAATTTTTATATATGTTATTATTTAGTTATTATTTATAATACGTATAAATTGCACAAATTTTAAATTCTTTAAAAAAAAATTCAGATTTGTCACGAATTTTTTTTAAAAAAAGAGCCGGCTTGCTAAGGCCTGAGCCGAAAGCTCGGGTCGAAGCTAAAGTTTTTGGTTGAGCTTTTGCTCTACTCAACTATTCCAAGGTAATTCACATAATTAAACATATACCAAAATTTTACCTTATGCTAATACTTCATTCAAAAATTACATAATACCCATTTCAAAAAAACATCATCCATAGAAAAAATGCTTTTATACACCTCGAAGACAAATCTGGATGATTGGATGCAAACATTATAGGAGATGTACAGGGGCGGACCCAGCACCTGGCCAGCCCCCGCGGCCGCCCGTGCTGGGTCCGCCGAAAGTTTCAGAACCGTCGGGACTGGGAGCCGGATTGAAGAA
>CAIGRR010282048.1:0-11525 GCA_903798365.1 Fraxinus sp. 1973-6204 | reverse complement strand
AATTTCAATACTATTTTGGTACTCAAAATTGTCGTTTTCAATTCTCTTAGTTAAAAAAAAAATTCGGGGACGGACCCGGGAGGAGGGCCCGCCCCCCTCCACCCCCCAACTAAAAATCCTGGCTACGTCCCTGGTTATCATCATACGTAAAATCCAGATTTTGAGGTGTTGGGAGCAAGAAGAAAGATTTTGAGCTTAACTAAAGATGTTCCGAATTAATTGAAGATTAACTTGATGCACGAGATTGATAGAAGCAATAAGAAGAAAGTCAAAAGTTACGATAGTGAAATTCAACTTATAAAAATTTAAGTACTGATTTACACATTTATGGAACTCGAGGAGGACCAGTTTCAAATGATTATAGATGTTCGTAGACCAATATGGACACTTTTGGAAGTTGCGGCATCAATATTCAAGATTTGGATCAAAAGGGACAAAAACAGTATAGAAAACTTTAAGGAGATGCTTGTGTGTAAAAGTCTGAAGTTGCAAGGGGATTGCAGTTGAGGTGGTTCTTTGAATTTGGCCAAGATTTGGAACTTTTCATTTTGAATGCGAGAACCTCATTCATTTACCATTGTAAGATAGGAACATGCTTCTTGTACATTGGGGGATCCATCAAGGTGTCCATTGCACCCCCCCTATTGGATGGAGCAATTCTATATTAATTAAATATTGAAACATACATTTTCTTAACAAGATTGACTATGTTGACCTTAATATCCTATAAGATCAAGGTACCAATATCTTTTGTCCACCTTCCCGCCACCTACATGTAGCCTCCAATATAGCACCCTTTTAAAGGCAATAGACACTGCAAATTACCAAGTAGAAAACGGTTGATCAAAGCCAAATGAATAATGTGGGCCCATCTTGTCATGCGTGCGCCTACTAGAACAGGGGAGTAATAGGCCTTTTAAGATGAAACTTAAATTCTTAGAGCATGTTTGGTACAGATTAAAATCAGATTAAAATTGAAAAACTAGCCGTTATTGTTGATTTTTATTAGACGGGTGTGACCCAATAACGACTATATTTTCAATTTTAATTGTTACCAAACAGACTCTTAATATAGTAATAAAGCTTACAAAGTTCAAACGAACAGTAGACTATATTTATTACATATTTTGTATAAACTATTAAGTCCATGTTTGGTTCAAATTAAAATCTAATTTTAATCTCAAGTCAAAGTCAACAATGAATTTTACCTACATATTTCATGGGATACATAACTTTTCAACCACGCATTTTATCAAATATTAACAAAATTTACTGAAAATGTGATTTAAATCTATACCAAACAAAGGCTAAATCCTCTTTCACATGTATAACATTATTCACCGGTATCACAAAAGTTAAGAAGTTTAGATGCAAAAATGAGACAATGCCAATAGGTTAGGACTTCTACTACTATTTTTCCTTAATTTGGTGCAAATTAACATTCATCCATAGTTCTTTCAGTGCAGTATTATGGAGTTTGTTAACGTTTTCAAGGGATAACAAATAACTGCGCAAGGGAAGAAAAATACAGGGAGAGTTTGTTAAATAATCTAATCAAACAATGTATTTGATTAAAACACATTCTTTCAGTGTTTGTTGGTCAAATGGGCTTCAATTGTAAAATGCAATAAACAAATAATGTTAAATATCCAAAACACCCTCACCATTGGAAAAGACTAACACCCATATCAATTCAATTAAATTCCTCAATTCATCTAAAAAATCACATCGCTTGTGTTCTCCCATTAATGTGCTTGCTACCCTAAAATCTTGTTATTCATTATATTGTTCACCTAATTTGGGTATCTTTTGAGCATTTGAACAAGAATTTGGTTTTTATATTATCTACATTGAAATCTCTATTATATTTGAAGAAAAAAGAAAGATGCTTTTAGAAAATCATGTACATTAGTACTTTTATTGTTGAATACAATATGAAATGATATTTTAGTTGATTTTATTTTTGTATTTACCGTTTTTGTGATGTCTGCAACTATTGGATGATAATGGCACTTCAGCCGTTATCTGTAGCGTAGATTCTGTAGAACGACACTCCAGTTGTCATCTTTCATGTAAAACAACAATATAGTCATTACATGTTATGTTCTGTCCATTATAGATAATACTGTGGCTACTTTGATAATTTAAACATGATAATTATTTTTCATATTACTTTGATATATATNCGTAGTGTAGAACGACACTACAGTCGTTATCGTCCATATAAAATGAAAATACAAACAATGTCTGTTATGATCTGTTTGTTCTTGATAATACAATGTCGCTATTTTGATAATTTAAATATGAAAGTTATTTTCATATTACTTTGATATACATATTTGAGTAAACTATTTAACTTTTTTTTTAAAAAAAAAATCCACATGGTATCATTTATTCATATTATGTTTACATAGGTAACATCACTTGTACTGTTTTCATCTCAGTAACGGCACTTGTGCCGTTCTGTTGTTTTCATGTTGATTAAGCAATGAGTATATCCCTCAAATTTTGTACACGACATGTCCATCTTGCAACTTAAATGAATTTAACTTATCAATTATCGGGGCACGGAATAGTCGGAGTAGTTTATACTCGTATTTATAGACAGAACGATACAAGTGTCATTTTTAAGTAACGACACTTTTGCCGTTCTATTGATTTCTCAAATATTTTACTTTTCGAGGGCATAAATGGTTTATGACTGTTTATACTCATATTTATAGACAGAACGACACAAGTGTCATTTAACGGCTCTTGTGTCGTTTTGTTGATTTCTCCAATATTTTGCTTCTTTTTCAACGTAACGACCTCAAACATTGGATCCTTGACTTCAGAAAGTTAAAAAGGTTGATCATGTGAGAAAGAACGATTGAATTGACATGAATTATGCGATATCGAATTGGTGAAATCACAAGTCATTGTATTGATTCGTTAGAAAATATAATTAATGACCACATCTTTCAACTTTTATAAGCGGAATGTCCATCTTGCAACTAAAATAAGTTCAACTTATTGATTCTCGAGGCATGGATGGGTCGTGGCGGCTTGTACTCGTGCATATAGACATAACGGTACAAGTGTCGTTTAACAGCCCTTATGCCGTTGATTTCTCTAATATTTTGCTTCTTTTCCAACGCAATGATCTCAAACATTGGATCTACTAATTTTAAAAAGTTAGAAAGGTTGATCACGTTACAAAAAATGGTTGAAGATATATCGAGTCACGAGATAAATATTTGAGCAACAACGAACTTTAATAGAGACAAAAATCCTGAAGACTTCCCAAAAGTTCCATTATGAATGTGCCTCGTGATGAGAACCCAACTCTATGACTTTTGCACGGATATGTAGTTTCAACATTCGCTGGAAAAACTATCGTAATCTAATATCTTCATCATTACTTTCCCAATGAACTATAATCAAACAACACATTCCAAGGACTTCATTGACTTGAATCGTATTCAATGAGCACCGTTAAAATAAATCATCTTAAATGAGTAATAATAGAAAGACAATGAATAAAAGAAACTAAGATCTGAAAAGACCGAATCAAATCTATTAACATCAATAAAGAGAAATAACATCAACTCCAACTTTTTTGTCGACGTCAACCATGCCCTGGCAATGTTGAAGCATTAGAATATCCAACCAACACATATAATATTGTAGCAAATGTCCTAAAATTAATCAATCCTTAATGAGCTATTGCCAAGCAAATAAACAAAAACTCTCAAAAGAAACAAAGATCAAAATATAAAAGTAGAATTTAGAATTCGAAGACATTGAAAGATCAAAATCTCAATGTCTATATTTTGTAGTGTTGTGTTTCCCGACAAATGAAGTGTTGTTTCATGTTTAGGAGTTCAAAATAAATTTTCTGCAAGATACAAGAGGCGCCCTTCCTGCTTCCGTTCTTTGCTTAAGCAGTTAGAGGTATGATTTTCCTGCTACTAATAAATTTTGTCTCTGTTTCACTCGAGTGAGAAGATATTGCAGCAATGCTTTTACCTTACTTACTTTTAACGACTTTCAATCTTTTCTCCAAAAATTCAAATCTTAATCCATATCCAAACATCCATGTACATATCTTCTCTATATAATTGAATAACTTAATTCCAACACCCTCCAAATATCCCCTCTAAATTAGTAAACTTCAATAATCTAAATTCCTACTATAGAAAATGCTATTACTGCAACAAGGAATACAAAATAAACATTAAAAAACTCAAATTTACGGCTTAAAGAAAAATAATATGAGAAACAAATAACTAATCAATTACATCACATATTTACGATTGATATCAAAACACCAAAGGGATTTCATTGATAAGTTTTATTAGTAATTTCTTTATCATATTGTTGACACGATTTTTGTTTATAACAATGCTAATAAATGAATTTCTCATTAACCCATTATCTCAAAATTTTAAATGTATCAAAAATCATTATCTTCAAAATTTTAAATGTATCAAAAATTTATTATAATTTTAAAAATACTCAACTAAAATTATACAAAATAAACTACAAAATCATAAATAATCCCCGCCACCTTTTTTTTTATTTTTTTTTATTTTTTTATTTCTACTCCAATTGACGCACAAAATCACATTTCAAAATGAAAAAAATTGAAGGAAAGTTACATTTTTACCATACCAATTTGTAACAAAGAAGGATGAAATAGTGTGAAATAAACTTGAATGGAAGAAGAAACACAAGAAATTGAGGTGAAGAAGTAGACGTTAGAGAAAATGATTTCACAGTGAAATTGAAGAAGGAAGAGGGGGTGAAATGAGAGAAATTGGGTGAATATTTTACTATTAACTAGAGGATAATTTTATCATTTGGCCAATTAATATCTTTAATTTTTTTTCTTTTTTATTAATGTTGGTCAAATGCCATTTCTCCAAACTGACTATTTGGCTAAATTTCCCTTATATTGGGTGAATATTTTACTATTAATGAAAGGATAATTTTATCATTTGATCAACTAAAATATCAAGAATTTTTTATTTTATTTTTTTAAGGTTGGTAAAGGTCATTTCTCTCCCATAGTAATATTATTCATCCTTGAAATTATAAATACAATTTAGATGGCACTAACTGATTGGTTAAATGAAATCTGAAATTAAATAGCTCTTGTTAACGCAATCTAGACTGTTTATAATCAGCATTACTCTTTCTACAAACACAATCCAACCCACCTATTTAGCCAAATTTCCCAAACGCATACGTCCGGTCCACACACTTCTCTCCGACCACACAGCACAGAGAAACCTCAATCTCTCCGAAATGGCAAGGTGGTTAACAGTCTCATCATCAACGGTGGCTCCCTTAAGACTTTCTCAAAAATTCCCCTTGGTTATTGCTTGTAAGCACCCAAAAGTCTCACTTCCAACGAGTTCCAATGCAAATTCACTGCCTTGTATCGGTTCCAATTCTGGGTTTTGTAGGACGCTGCCCTTTAGCTTTAGAGCCACTAGAATACTGTGCACAAAGGCTGTTTTATCAGCGGTTCCCAATCAGAGTCAATTCTCTAAAGTTGGCGCAGAATCCACAGGGCCCATTCCTTTGGAGCAGCTTCTTCAGGTGGCTGAAACTGCCGCCGAGACTGGTGCTCAGGTTTGCAGCTTACCCTAAGATTAGAGTATTTCACATATTGGAGTAAGACTTGCACATATTTGAGTAAGTCACTTGAGAATATTGGGTCATAACAATTTAATAGACGAGCTTTTTAAAGATGATAAAAATATAAAATAATATTACAAAAATACTAAAAATGACTGTAGTTTATAAGTTACACTTTTTCTTTGTGATTTTTCATACTTTGATATTGTACAATTACTTTATTATTAATCTTCAAAAATTATCTCATTCAAGAAATTGGATTTCTATGCTAGGATGCTTTGCCTTTCTGTCTTGTGGAACCTCATTGAAAAAAAGAACAACGAATTTTTATACTAGAATGTATTGTCTTTTTGTCTCAAAAAAAAAAACTTCTGCCAACTCATAGATGCATCCCATCGAAGCTGGGAAGATAAAACTTTGATCAGTCGTGTTGCAAGTGCCTATTACACTTATCTTTAACATACTAATTCAACAAACTTTGGTCCATCCCACCATTGCATTCCAAATATGGGGCTCTCAAAATAAATATAATAAAAAGGAAGGAATGGGCTTGAGCGCACTGGACCATACGGGGCTCCGCCCATACTTGGGTGTTCTTTGTATCCGGGTATTTTTCTTTTCGAGCTATCTGAGCAATCTAGATGCATCGCAATGTACCTCCTTAAACTATATCTAGTGAAAGAAACATTAATAGTAGTATTTGTTGAAATAGAATGAGTATCTCGTTTAAGTTTAAAAAATGTTTTGATTAATAGTGGTTCAGAGCTATGTTATCTTTGATCTATTTGGAATTTTTAAGGCCAAAAACTTAATAGAAGTGTATGCTGCAGGGTCTAGTATTTGATTTATAGTTTTCTTCTAAACAAATGAAACTACAAGAAATAAGACTCTTGAATGACCAGGGAATGTAACTTGAATTAGGCACAAGCACACCAACAGTGTGTGCTTGGTGGTGCTTAATATAGATTTTCCTTGATTCTTCAAGGAACTCGATGGTAGGACGTCGGTGGTGGCACCATAGCTATCAAAGGTAGTACCTTTCTGGTGGATGATCACGTTATCAATCTATCTAGGGGATATCTACAAGCCTGGAAAGTTGTGAGTTCTGTCCAATTAAGAGTCAAATTAACACGTCATATGACTGGCATTTCCAAAGGAGAGTCAACCCCATATTCATTTCCCACAACATTACTTGTTAAACACAAGCCTTTACGGTGGGGAGTCCACCAAACATGTCTAGATCATCTTACTGATGCATAGAACCCAACTTCTCCTGAAAGTTTAAGCTATTGGGTTTTGAGCCCATGTATATACTGCATGCCATCCTAATTTATTTATTCCTTTAGTACGAGGCACTACCAACCTATTCATTAGTTCATAGAGAAACACCCAGCAAAATACATTTATATGAACATGTCTGTTGATGTTGTTGTACGCTTGTCTATTTTGTCTATTCTTAAATGAAGAAGCCAACTAAGAACATAAATCAAAACTAACTTACTGCCTAGTCAACTGATTAAGAACCAGCATCTTCTTGGGCATGAAAATTTGGAGTCAATTTACTGCTGTCACTTTTGCTGCATGCATCCTATCCAATAGAGAGGCTGATTGTTTTTCAACAATTTTATATTTGGTTAAATTGTTTTTGACTGTGATACAGATACCAAAGGTAATGGACAGGCCACTTAAATGAATGTAAAATTTGGATTTGAATTCCGACTTTCTTAATTTTAGGGTTTAGTTACATAATGTTCATACTTTGAATTTACTTTGGATTAGCTAGTTTCCTTTCATGTGAAGAGACTTCATTATCCTCTTAGCTTCTGCAAAATAGCTGGAAAATAAGAATACGTAATTGCTTCGTTGTTTTATTTTCTTATTATACATTCTTCTCATAGGGTTTTTTTAAGTTTATTTTTTTATTCAATATACTTTTCACATGACATTTTTTCATTTTTGATATTTGTAGATCCTTATTTCCTTTCACGTTGTAATTTTAAATTTCATTCAGGTTGTGATGGATGCAGTGAATAAGCCTCGAAATATTGTCTATAAGGAAGGACAAACTGATCTGGTCACAGAGTAATTATCCATAAATCTTGTCATTGTCGTCATTTTTTTAGACTGCCATTGAGACACTACCTTTAAATTGCTCTCTGTCAGTATAAACATATTTACGTTTTTCTTTATTGATCCCAGTTTTGAAGTCAACTAATTTTGTTCTGTTAAATCTTTCTTGTTGTTTTCACAGTGACTATTTATTGCTTATTCGTATTTTTTATCAATATTGAATTATGGCAGCACAGATAGAATGAGCGAGTCTGCTATTCTGGATGTCGTCCGAATGAACTTCCAAGATCACCTCATTCTCGGGGAGGAGGGAGGAATCATTGGGGACTCATCTTCTGACTATCTTTGGTGCATTGATCCCTTAGGTTTGGGTCAAAAAAACCTTTTGCTTGTCTGGGAAACCATGTCTATGATATGTCTGTTAATTTCTTAGGTCCTGGAGGAAATTTGATGTGGAGCTTTAAATGAACTATGAAACTGATTAGTGGCTTTACTTAAGAAAACTCAAAACTGTAATGGCTTGTAGTAACCCAGTAAATATTTTCATTAAAATTATCTAGTTTCGACTAAGAATTCAAATACTGGAAACCATGCTTGTATCTGTAAAGGAGCTTAACGTGGCATCAAGAAATTGTCTTCCAATTGGCATTAACCTCTTGTTGAACCAGGCTATAGCATTGAAAAGTGACGATTTAATGGTAATTGTTTGACTGAATAGGATTAGTAGTCACAGGAGTTATTGTCGTATCACCCAATCTTTATGAATTAAGGAGTTGGCGTTAACTTGTATTGGCGAAAAGGCTGCTACATTTTACCTATATAGGATCAGACATAGCTTGTTCTTTAAGGGGCTATAAGATTCAATATTTTCTCTCTTGTTGATGCTATGTTGTTGCCTACACTATCAGGATGCATATATACACATGAATTGTGGTTGTCTGCATGTTTCTTTACATTGCAACAGCTTCTTCTTGATCTATAAGTTTTTGAGCATGGTTTCCTTATTTATATCGATGCAGATGGGACCACAAACTTTGCACATTGTTATCCTAGCTTTGCTGTCTCCGTGGGTGTGCTTTTCAGAGGAAAACCAGCTGCTGCTACAGTGGTAACTGATGAATCATTAAAATGGTGACCTTTTCAGAATTTCATGTTTCTAGACTCTAGCCATTTCTTATTAGCCCCAGTAAACGTCTCTCTCCCTTGTTTTTCTTATGAGAACGCAAGTCATATTATTGTGAATTTTTTCTAGTCTAAATGTTTAAAACTGCAAGTAGGAGATTAAAAAAGTCATTGTAATAAACTTATTTGTTTGAACACAACTTCATTTTTGAGAACATTGTAGTGACAATATTGTCATCTTGATATTTGTTCTCATGTGTTCTTCTTTACCATGAACATGAGGTTGACAATGTCTCGTGCATCTGTAGGTAGAGTTTGTCGGTGGACCTAAGTGTTGGAATACTCGCACTTTTTCTGCAGCTGCAGGTAGGAGGCCTCTATTCTCAGGACTCCTGTAATTGTTATTTAGCTGTGTCTTTGATATACATCACTTCATAATATTCCAGGCAAAGGTGCAACTTGTAATGGTGAAAAGATTCACGTGAGTCAAACAGATAAGGTGAGTCATGTAATATGATTATAGAATGGCTTACTTTGAGTGGATGTTTTCTCCTTAACTCTTATTATTTTACTCGGTTCTTAAATATTAGTGCTTCATTATACATGAATTGTCATTTTGGAGTTTGTACTAATGGTGAGGAATAGTCTGCCCATTGGATTTTGGAACGGCAGCAACACTGGTGCGAGGCCAGACGAGGGTGGGTGAGGGGCCGGCATCACAGTTCCGTCGCCGGAGATGGGTGGGTCTGGAGGTTCAGGCGGAAGATGGTTGAGTGGCTGTGCGTGTCTCCCATAAGAGAGAAGGGAGAGAAAAAATTTAGAGATTAAATTCCATTTCCTGCAAAATTATATTAACTACAAAGCTAGGAGTAATAATACCATGGCTGTTAGAAGATTGGTTAGACAAACAAAGACCAATTGAGAAGATGAAGAAGCTCCAGTGGATGCGAGTGAATGGAAAAGGGGGTTAATTTTTTTTATATATCATAGTTTTGATAAGGCTGTAGTGGATGTGGGCTTTTGTTATTTTTACGAATCCCATTAGATGTTTTATTAGGTAGAATACACTGGCTTGTTAGTTTAGGCGGTAGAGTTGGGGTTTACTAGATTAGGCCCAATATAGTCAGTGCTGCACTTACTTCTGGGAAAAAAAATTGAAGTTTGAAAGACATATCATTGTATTCGTGTGTGAGATTTAGACTCTTTTTAGTCATGTCCCCGTATTCTATATTTTAGAAAATAAAAGATCTGATACTTAGATATGTACCCGTACCCCGAGTCCAAGCATCATAGGTTTGACAACACACGTTGTGTTCTATTAGGGAGATTCCTTGGGCAAGTGTTCGACATGGCATGCGTCGTGTTCTATATTAAAAAATATAAAAATCATGATGATATACAAATATGAAATATTAAAGAATTTAAATGGCGTGTACTTTTTAGACATTCACTAGTTACCATGTCCATGTCATGTTGTGTGTGTATCCGTGCAACTCTATCTTCCAAACCATCTTTCCATTTTTAGGGTAGTGTTGAGGTTTTTATTTTTTTTTCTTTTCATTTGTTGTATTTCTATTAGGTGGAACGATCGCTTCTGGTTACTGGGTTTGGGTATGAACATGATGATGCATGGGCTACCAATATAGAGTTATTCAAGGAATTCACTGACGTCAGTCGGGTAAATTTTTTTCCGTTTCTTTATGGTTTATTTAATGATGCATGGGCTACCAATATAGAATTATTCAAGGAATTCACTGACATGAGTCAGGTAATCTTTTTTTTCTTTTTTTTTTTTTCATTTCTTTATGGTTCATCAATACTGGATAAAAGGACTTTCTGTGATGAATTCCTTTCACTTCCCTGCCTCTCTCCTTTGGCATGTGTATGTGTAGGGTGTGAGAAGGCTTGGTGCTGCTGCAGTGGACATGTGCCATGTAGCTCTGGGAATTGTTGAAGCCTACTGGGAGTATCGTCTTAAACCATGGGATATGGCTGCCGGTGTTTTGGTAATTTCTTGTCCTCCAGTGTTAATGGGGAAAACACTCATGAGTCTCATTCTATGGGTTGATGGACACTTAGATCTCAATTCTAATTTCTTGGTACACACGTCCTTACAATAATACAAGTTTGGGGGCCAGTTTGCCAAAAAAAATTAGAATGGGGGCCAAGTCCCAATCGACCGACAGAATGGCGACTGGTGGCTGTAATTTCCCCACTAAATGTAATTTTCATGTACACTCCAGTCCCTTGCACGTGCTTCACATGGTGGACTTGAACTATGTGGAATAGTTGTAGAAATGTGTGATGCACAACATGATGTTTGATGGGTGGGAGGGGTGAGTGTACAGGGGGGGGGAGGGAGGGAGGGAGAAGGCAGGCAGGGGTCTAGGTAAGGACAGTGACCGTGGAGGTGGAAGTGGAAGTGGAGAATGGGATACGAGGTGGAGGTGAGGAAAGAGACGAATACAAAGGGATAATCGATTATGACAAAAAGAGGCTTGCTTTATATAATTTTGAAAGGTAAGGCTTTTTCAATTGCTTCTCTCCAACTTGTCAAGAAACTACCTCACTTGATGATAGATCATTTGTGTTAGCGACAGACACCCCTTGTCAGTTTCTTGGGTTCCTCTTTGAATTTCAACAGCTTGTGCTTTTAATATGGTTTTCGTATTTCATCATGAGAAGCGTACCTTAAAAGTGGCAGTATT
>CAIGRR010281940.1:0-10183 GCA_903798365.1 Fraxinus sp. 1973-6204 | reverse complement strand
ACAAAATGACAAAATTAGGTCAAATTAGTGGACATCAGGGTGGAAAAGTAGTTTTATTTATTATTTTATGATGCACAGTTTGACAATCGGCAAACCAAGTTGCACAATATAAATTAAAGATAATAACTTAAAATGATAAATAAGATAAAAATATGCCATAAACCGTTTATTAATTACATAATTTAATATAGTATTTCATTGAAACATTATTAAATTTGCAATCTAGTAAGCTATGCCCTTCCATATTAGAGAAAAGATATTATAGAAAAAAAATATTATTATTCCAATATTAAAACCAGATGTCACATAAAGTTTTAGTTTTTATTTTGCCATGTGATTGACGATACGATTTGCGAAGCAGTACAATTTTAATGCGAACGTCTAATCAATAAATAGTTTTCATAAATTTTTTTAATCATAATAAATCTTTTATGAAAAGAAAAATTAACTCCTGATAGAATGTTTAGCCCCTAATTGACGATCATTAATTGAGTTTTGAATGATTTTTAAAGAATGCGTGGTTAAAAAATATGATTTTTTTTGAATTTATATGCAAAATATTTTATTGTATGATTACGTGATTCGAATTGATTATATATAAAAAAAAAGTTTCAAAATAATGATGGTCAAACGAGATTTAGGCCCCGTTTGAACCACTTTTTTTTTATAATGAGAATGAAAAATATAGCCTTTATGGGTCCCACACAAGAGATAAAAATTCAAAATTAATGATTTGATGTGATGAATAATGATCACATTTTTCATTTTTAGGAAAGAAAAAGGTGGTTCGTCAATCTTGTATTTTCAGACTAATGGTAAAACATGTTGTCACTTACATTTGCATAAATAATAAATTGAAGAAATTTCCTCGAAAAATAAGGTTGGCTTCGTAGAAAATATCAAAAATCCACGAAGCACATAAGCAACCAGCTAAGAGAGAGACAGATATGCGTACACGTATATACAAACATTTCAGGCCCGTATTCTCTCTCTCTCTCTATACTCTTTCATGCAGAGATTTNAAGAGAGAGACAGATATGCGTACACGTATATACATACATTTCAGGCCCGTACTCTCTCTCTTCTATACTCTTTCATGCAGAGATTTCACTTTTGGTTACTGATGTTGCGAAGTGAGAGCTAAAAGGGGACTTTCAAACCCATATTTATCACTCTCTGCAAAACCCTAGCTCTTATTTCCCAGGAAAAGAATAATAAGATTTCGCACTTGAAGGGAAAAAAGTTGTTCAAGATTCTTCGTTTTGCTTTTTATTGGACTGCCAAAGA
Organism: Fraxinus sp. 1973-6204; assembly: GCA_903798365.1. Taxonomy (NCBI): domain Eukaryota; kingdom Viridiplantae; phylum Streptophyta; class Magnoliopsida; order Lamiales; family Oleaceae; genus Fraxinus; species Fraxinus sp. 1973-6204. The sequence continues at coordinate 8,896 of CAIGRR010281940.1, read as the reverse complement.
TATATGTGTATATATCTTGAACCCTTTGCTCATAAAGCTCGAATCTTGAAGGTCAGATCTCCATCTATTTGTTTCTATTTTCAGCTACGACTCGCAAGTTTACTGAATTAATGGTCTTTTTCTTATTTTTATTTATCTGGGTTTTTCTCGGATTCTGAATTTTGATTTTATTTTTTTCTTAATTTTTCTCTATTTCCGTTTTCTGTAGATTTAGGTTTGAAAATCTCCTGTTTTGTTTGGTGTAAATTTCATGATAAAATGACTGTTTTGCCTACAAGCGATACAATTCACATAAGGGAGGTCTGGAATGACAATCTTGAATATGAGTTTGCTTTGATTCGTGATATCGTAGATGATTACCCGTATATTGCTATGGACACTGAGTTTCCGGGCATTGTTCTTCGTCCCTTGGGCAATTTCAAGAGCTCCTCTGAGTATCATTTTCACACTCTGAAGGCCAATGTGGATCTTCTCAAGCTAATTCAGTTGGGCCTCACTTTTTCTGATGAGAAGGGAAACCTTCCCACCTGTGATACTGGGAAATACTGTGTTTGGCAATTCAATTTCCGCGAGTTTGATCGCAATGAGGATGTTTATGCACATGACTCTATCGAGCTGTTAAGCCACAGTGGCATTAATTTCGAGAAAAATAATGAGCAGGGTATTGATGCTTACCGCTTCAGCGAGCTTCTAATGTCGTCAGGGATAGTGTTGAACAATAATGTGCAGTGGGTGACTTTTCACAGTGCCTATGATTTTGGGTACTTGCTGAAGCTCTTGACTTGCCAGAGTCTGCCGGATACTCTGGTGGGGTACTTGGATTTGATCAAGATGTACTTCCCAATTGTCTATGATATCAAGCATCTGATTCGGTTCTGCAACAGCCTTCATGGTGGACTAAACAACCTTGCCGAGCTTTTGGAAGTGGAGCGCGTTGGCATTTGTCATCAAGCTGGTTCTGATAGTTTGCTTACTTGTTGTACATTCATCAAGTTGAAAGAGAATTTCTTTAATGGGTTGACTGAAAAATATGCTGGTGTGTTGTATGGTCTTGATGTTGAGAATGAACAGATTGCTTACTAAATGAAAATAAATATGAATTTATGAAATAAGAACCTGTTTTGAGAATAAATATTGCCTTCTTTCTGTTTGTCCTTTTATTTCGTTTTAACTTCCAAATCATTTCCTTCAGATATTTTTGTTTCTTTCATACTGATTGTTAACACCTTCTTCTGCTATTTTCATAGATTGGATCGACTAAATTTAATTCTTTAGGTTGCACTGTCTTGAAGTTTGTCGGCCCTTTTCTTCTAGGGCTCTTGCTTAAAGAGAGAAGAAGAAGAAGATAGTTTAAAAAATAATGCACTATCTGTCTGTGAGATTTCATGAGACACAATTGAGCATTTTTTTTTATTGCTCATCGATCTTGTTTCACAATGAGGATCGACTCTTTTAATCTTTGTCCTTGAAGACTTAATGGCGGATCAGAATCATTATTGCTTATCTTCTGACCATTGCTGCTCAAAAGTCAGCAGAATCTGATTAACGAGTGAAGCACTTTCTATTGATTGAAATTTGTTGCAGTTTTTTGTGATTGATAAATGAGAAAGAATCCATATCCTTTGATGCCTTTCTTTCAAGAATCAATCATATCTTTATGGACCTGGAACTGACAAATGCATCCTTTGATCTGAACATGATATTCATGCTGGCTCCTGCCAACATTTTATCGATTTAAAATTTAAAAGTTGGTTGATTGCTCCGGAAGAAAATTAAATTACTACCCTTCTGTCTTGGATCTAGTTTTTTATGAGCCAAGAAGTCTAACTAAACCATTCATGATGAAGTTTGGTATTTTGTTTGTGGTGTTAATAGTTCAATGCACACAATCTTTCTTTTGAATCAAACTTCATATCTATACATGTAATCTGGAATATGGTTGTTGGATTTGCTGGAGTGCCAGTTCATTGATGAAGAAGGTTATCAGGTATGGGTAATTCATTGTTCATCTGAATGACCTAATAAAATTAACCTGCATGCCTGGCCATTATTTTTTTTTTTAAGTCGCTGGATTCTAGAGACTATGCTATTGGGTGCTTTTGATATCATGAATTGGATTTACTCAATGATGTAATATTCAGCTGTGATAACTGATAAGTCACCTAATCAGTTGTGACGATGTGAAGTATGAACCATCCATCCAAGTCACCTATCTTTATTTCTTCTTGTTTTAACCTTTAGGTCCTTAATGAATTATTTCATTTTTTTGCTAAACCTGAATTCAGGTCATATGGATATATTTCTATTATAGTAAAAGACGATTCTCATGCTAAAATATTACACATTAAGTCTCATCAGAATCATTATTTATAAATAAAAAAAATATAGAAATCCAGTAACTAGGAGAAATGAATCCACTTAAAAAGTTGAATTGTGAACCAATTTTTCACAGATGTCCAGGCGCAGAATCTATTTGGTGCCAATATCAACTGATGTCGAGAAACTGAGGCTTGGGAGTGGACAATTAGAGTAATATTAGCAAGAAGTTTATGTTGCATTGTAACAGAGTCTAATTTGATGAGCTGTAAAGGTTTTTTTGTCAGCTAGAATTTAAAATAGAAGTGAAGGGAGCTGAAAATCTATGCGATACCAAGGGCCTTGGTCATCAAGCCAAAGAGAAAGATGCATCATTAGTCAAAGAGAGCTGAACTGATACTTCTGCAGCTTATATAAGGAGTAAAAATTAGGAAACCGCAAAGCCCAGGATAAAGAAAAGTTGGCTTTAGCCTTGTTCTTAGAGACAATTATCAAACTTGCTCAAAATACTACAAAGACCGAGTCTGTCACATATGATAGGAATTTATTGGGATGGGTGTTTGTCTTCTTTTTTAAGTCCAATGCTGGATGGAGGAGGATTGAGTTAGGCTGACAGTCAACTCAAAACATTTTCACATGTTACGAAATGAATTCCTGTATTTATTGAGAATAAGACTAGTTTATTGTTCTCATTATTCTTTATCTTCTCGAGAAGACCAAGTCTTTAACTTTCTTATCTCTCTCTCTCTCTTTCTCTGGTCTTCAGTTGGCCACTTTTCTTTATCAGAAATAGGTGTTAATACATGAACAGTGATTAATATTTCATTGGCACAAACATGATATCTTGGGTGCCATTTGTTTGGCTAAAGATGCTATATTTTATTTTTTCTAACTGTGGCTATTGTACAATTTGTTTTACTGTCAACTGCCGGGAAATTATTTGGTGTTCCTTTGTGTCAAACATTTCTCGTTGAGTTTCATTCTGTTTAATTGATGAATAAGGATATGTTGAATATGAAGCACTGTGATGTGTTCTTACGTTTCCATTTGGCTGGTTTAGTAGGGAAGAATCCCTTTTGTTTCACTTTTTCCTGATAGATGAGAAGTTTAATATCTTATATCATTCTGCAACTTGCATTCTTAGTTTCCTAGAGAGAAATAGGCTATACTTTGAAAATTTGGGATGTGGCAAATTGAGCTAATTTGTTCTTGGAATCTGAACATAAATGAGCGTCTGGGAAATTTTAAGAAAATTATATCGAAAGGGAAAGAAATCTTGCATCATTTGTAGGGTCCCTTGTGCATTAGAATGTGTGGTTAGATTGCATCGCACAGTTGTCTCCCGTAACTCACAAAAAATACATAATTATCCAGCCTCCATTGATCTATGAATATCATATGAATTTTGATAATTTCAAGATATGTCCATCTTCTACTAGGACCAAACAGATTTATCAACCAAGCTTGCAAATTTTTACTTGAATGAAATGAATTAGAAATCAAATATACTGTGAACTCTAAAATTGTTTCACTGAAATCGCTTGCACACATTTGCTTGATTGTCTTATATTGAGACTCCATTTATGGACACTTCTTTTACTTTTTTCCTATCTTAGAGAATAAGTAGGATAACTTGAATGGCTAGAAATGTGTAGCTTGTTTGGTTACCAAAGGAAACTGTTTCCCAAAAACGATTTTCCTTCCATTTTCCTTCCTGGAGATATTGAGAAAATTTCTTATGAAATTAAATTAAGTAAGTTTAGCTATTCAAGAATAATGGTAGTTTGCTGGAGATGGTGGAAAACAGCTATATTACTACAAAACTCACAGCTAAATAGGTTTGAAGAGCCAAGGGGATTCACCGCACTTTTATCTGGTTATGATTTTTTTTTTTTAATTTTTTTTTTATCGAAAGTAGAATTAATGCAACATAGTTCTTTAGTTAAGATGTTCAGGAAATAGCTTTGCTGGCATTATAAGTAATAAATTCATTGGTACATTGTTCATTTTTATGGGACATTGGACAGTTAATGGCTATAAATAAGCCTATAAGCAATAAAAGTGAATAGAAAAAGATAACTGGTGAAGCAATATGATTAATTCCATTGCCTTGCTCGTTTGGTGGCATCCATTCTTCTTTGTGGTTATACACTTGTCCTAACATGCTTATCTGTATTGGGATGACTTCCCCTGTACTGTATCTATTATTTTACATCATTCGGTTGTCGGGTTCTTGTTCTGTTTGTTTCCCCTTAAGTGGTTCAACATGCCCCCTAACGTGCAAGTCATTTTCATTTTTTTCATTAAAGTCTTGACACGCACCAATTTTCATAAATGGGCGATTAAAAGAAAATTTTTGTCTTGATGCTCTGAACATTTATTTACTATCACAAATTTTTCGATACGTGTGCTTTCCTTTTTCTTAATTCCCGTCCTGCTTTCTTCTACAATATCTAGAATTAGAATTGATGAGTCTGTTTCCATTTTCCTGCTGGGAGGTTGATTGAACGGGTTTTTTGTTGCATTTGCATTTGCATTTGAAAAGGGCAAATCAAACTGACTTAGGGTGTGTTTGAGCCACATTATTTTGGAAGAATGTATTTTGAAATAGTAGATTGATGGAGAATGTTGTTGAAAAAGAAGGAAAATTTATTGATATGATGAAAAATATTATTTTATTGAAGAATATATGGTTGAAAATGAGTCGAAGAATGAGAATGAAAATTTTAATGTGTACCAAACGGAGTTTTAACCTTACATTGGCTGTCAAAATTGCACTTATCCTTGTGTATAAATAACTCTCTTTCATTGTGAATGTCATACTTTGGGGAAAAATTATCGCAACGCTTTCAGTTCTGTGGAAGTTGCCTGAATTCATTGTTTTATTTCACCTTTTCACAGTAAGGAACCTTCCAGTTTCTCCATTTATCCTCGAGCTCGTTCTCCATCTTTTCCATCTTGTGTTGAGTACTCGTGTCCTTTTCACTATAACTGTATCTTCTGTTTTCTGTCTATTCTCATTCTGTTTTAAGTATCTTTTATTTACTATCCCCTTCTTTTGTATGAAACTTAAGGCAGTTTCCATGTTTAAATAAACAAGGCATCCATATTTGGGGCCATGTGAATGGTCTCATTTCTCTTAAAGCATGCTCTTTACTGAACTCTTTCGTATACTTCGCATTGCAATTCATTTATGTTCTTATTTTAAAATCTACTTCGCTGGCTAGATCTCACAAACGGCGTTTCTTTCTTCTAGATAATTATGAAGATTTTTTTGAGCGATGTTGTCCTTGTAGATGATTTCCAACCGGATGTTTGCTTTGCTTCTCATGCTTGCGTGATATATCAGCACGTTTTGTATGCAATACAATGAATAAGATTTTAACTTTTCCATGTATATTCAGTATATGTAGTAGTGTCATCTTTTGATGCCTACCAACAATAAAGGTCCACATTTTGACGCCTTTATTGTCGATTCAATCTACTTTACCAAGCCGAATTTCTTTAAATTTTGTGTTGGTAAATCTCCTCCAGTGTTCACTGTAATGCAAGAAGGCATCCCTTCATGGTCTTTTTGGTATTATATTCTATGAACTTTTATGGACTTACAAAATTCCAACTCTTTCTTTACTTCACTTTGAGCACTATCCACCTCTAAGCTTCATCCTCTACTTCTACATTAAGGGTCTTTGCACCCAGGGTCAAACTCTTCTTTGTTGTCAAGATAACAGCATTGAACAAAACCATGTCGCTTTAAAGGTCAAGGGTCTTTCAGTTTTTTCTGCTTCAGAATCATCTCATTACAAGTCGAGTTTATCATGCTTTAGTTGTGTAGTAATTCCATCTTAGTATCAACAAATGAGCATAAATATTTTAGCTGGGACCAAGTGGAAACGAAGCTCAAGTGTAATGACAGCAAATCAATTGAACCTACTAATAAAATTTTATATAGCGAGTCAATGCTTTAACCATTAAAGTCATCTATGCGCCCAATGGACAACCAGCAGCAAACAAGCCAGTATACCCTGATATTTTTTCGACCAACAACCCAAAGATGAATAGTGACTGCCCTGCATTGAATTTGCACAGGTCAATTTAACATCCTATATACCATGAAAATCCCCTAGTAACTCACAGATACAATTTTCCACCAGTCGCTATCTGACATTCCAACATTTTCAATGTATTCCAAGTATACTTGTTGATCAGTACATTTCTTGCATGAAAAAGTGCACAAAGTATTATCAAGCCCCGGAAGAAATGCAAATTGCTACTCTCAACAAGTATTACATGGAAACATGCGATTTGTTTCAACAGCAATCTCGTCATTCAGACACCTTCTGATTGCGGTTTAGGCAAATCTATTGGGAAAAATCATAAGCAGGTATCAACCTAGTCTTGCTTCTCTTTGTAGTACCTGAAAAGAAATTAAGCACACAGAAAAGCAAGAAATGTCAGTCTGTTTTTGAAAGAATTTGAAACTAGGTTGGGTTACAAATTGATTATCTGGGTACAGGGTCAGACTACAGACATTACTTTTGGCCTTACAACACGAAGATGCTATCGTAATATTGAAACCAGTAACTCTTTGGCCTTACAACACGAAGATGCCAAGGATTTACCAAATGCCACTTATTTAGAAAAATGATCTCAAGAACACATGTTCAGGAATTACCTCTTCAGCAAATTTTATCAAAATGGTTGTTCGAGGTTGTTGCTGCCCCTCCACAGGTACAAAATGTGCACTTACCACAGCTGGAAAACCTGCATTATCCAGGACTCCCTTCAAGATGAAGTAAAGCCCGTCAGAACTAATGACACGACTAACACTAAAAAAAGCATAGTTCAATGAAATGCGTACCCTCACTATTCCTGCAACAAATGCTCTGCAGTTGAAGGCACCCATATCTTTGGGTATTGAAATAAATCTAAAATGTCATATCGCATGTGAGCTGAAGACGGCAGTTAACACCCCACACCTTTATACCACCCAAACAAACTGAAGAAAACAAAAAGTAAAAAAAGGTCTCACTAGTTTCTGCTTACAACGTAGATCATGGACACAGAAATTTCACCTGTTTAAGAGTTCTTTCTCACTGATCATATACTCGTCTTCATGCTCAGTTCCTTTGTCAAGTGAGTCTGCCACCTGAAGTTAATATAATACAAAAACTAAACTAGTTATATATCATGTGGGATCTGTTTCACAAATTTACAAGATTGAAAATGCACATTCATAAATTAAGGGGCAGTGCATCACGTCTCACAAAACTCTGCTTCACGCCGTTTCTGAATAACATGGTCTTAAAAATGTGATCATGTAAGGTCCACAACAAGCAGCTTGCCAGCACTAAATGATAGCGTGTGGATGGATTACATAACATGGAAAGAGATTGCTTGATGAATAATAGCATATATTGTTTAGATAAAAGAAATGTTGAATAAAAGAGATATTTATCAGAATAAGTTAGTCTGGTACACAAAAACTTGTGTTGCTTGGGTATCTTGAATTCCTAATAACAAAAGACGAGGAGCTTCACAGATAGGAACTCAAAAGAGTATTCATTCCAGGGTGATTTCATGATTCACAAGCAATAATCTTAAGCGAAAGTATAATACATCAATCAGAACTGACAAAGACGAAGTGGATACATTTCATCAACTAAACAAAACTATATAAAATCTGCAGCATATACAAATAAGTCCCTCTGTATCACTGATCACACATTCCACCTATTACTAAGAGAATTTCGTGAGCTGCCTTTGTTATTATAAACGCCCCATTAACTGTTAAATGTTCAAGGGAGCACCGAGCTATATAATCACGTTTTTTGAAAGGGTTTTAGGTGAATTTATGAAAATCTGGGTTACCAAAACAAGGCACTTTTTTTAGTACTTGTTGTTTAGATCATAAACATTACAGAAAATAATAACATAGTTATTCCAAAAAAAAAAAAAAAAAGATGCCAGAGACTAAATATTTTGGCAAAAATGTATGTAAGATTGAAATATTTTCTAGGGTTTGGGTAACTTAATGATGTCTAAAAATCTACAAACATACAATTGAAAAACACTTAATTGAAATCTTTTGTACAGAGATCATTGAATTTTCATACATAGCCTCAACAGTTTGTTTGAACTCATAAATTTATTTTCAGGTTCATATTTTAAGACTTGAAGCACAAAACAACACCATTAAGGATTTAATGTTTTCAGGAAAATATATTAATACAAGGATTCTGTATTTCAATTCTAAATGTCTACATAACACTGAAATGACAATTTCCTGAAATAGAAAGGTCAAAGCCTATAATATTCTGACTATATAGAGAAATAATTGACAATTATGGTGTTCTCTCTCTCTCCTTTTTGGGCTTTTTGATGTTTCTATAATGCCTTTTTCCTTCGGCATTTTTCGCTTTCTGATGGCATTTGCTATTAGCCATTAGGGATATCTGAAACTAAAATCTTAAGACTGAACTATTAGATCACAATGAGTACTGAGTTTTCAACATGGTAAATAGATGGGAAAAAAATCAAAAGTAAGGTGTTTAAGTTTCTAAATTCAAAAATCAAGTTT
>CAIGRR010281816.1:0-14752 GCA_903798365.1 Fraxinus sp. 1973-6204 | reverse complement strand
TTTAGTGAATTTTGTAATTGGCTTATTCTGTACACAAAAGAACTTAGATTGATAGTTGATGAAAGTTCAAGGAGTAATGCGTAAATATATCAAAAGTTAGTTGAATATGACTAGGGTTTCGAGTTTGGAACAAAGAAGAAAACGGCGCGGATTTCACTGGACTGTTGCCAGGTTATGGCTCGAGCTACAAGAGCAGAAACACTGTCGCTAGACCGTCGCCCCTCCTTTGTCTTTAATTCCACATTGAATACGTATTCACCTCCTCTAGATATTGTTAGAGTCGAACTTGCATTTTTCCAGTTCTATCAACACACCATAGCACATTCAGTATGCAACGTTAAATGTGATTTTTCTTTCTTTAATCCAATTTAGTACTTTCCACTATGGCTAACCAAAAATGCATGCAAGCAGTTCGAAGACGGGGAACAAGCTCGAGTTGTCGGGAAACACTTGACAAGCATTACTATAACTAAAATTTGATTTTTAATGGAACCCAATAANGTATGCAACGTTAAATGTGATTTTTCTTTCTTTAATCCAATTTAGTACTTTCCACTATGGCTAACCAAAAATGCATGCAAGCAGTTCGAAGACGGGGAACAAGCTCGAGTTGTCGGGAAACACTTGACAAGCATTACTATAACTAAAATTTGATTTTTAATGGAACCCAATAATTGATAAACAACTCAACAAAAGCATATTGATCAAGGAATCCTTCACATATCATGTGCATATCTTATCCAATCACCCTAAAAAGAAACAACAATAAAATCAATCACGTTAACTAGTTACGATAACACATCTCTATATAGAAATAACCACCATATAGTCGAAAATAATTCCGGTTCAATTTGAATTAATTATAAATAAGAATAAACTCCACATTATTATAATTATATGTATGTAGCAGAAAGATATACTATATTATGTTAAATTAAATGTTTAATATGCAATAAATATTTCTCTAAAGTAGTATGGTGAATGTAAATTTTAGACTTTTAAGATGACTTCTCAACACTACATAAATGTATGTACTAAAATTTTAAAAATATTTATATCTCTTTTATTAATGTCTATACTTTTAATTATTAATTATTAATATATCGTTTTTAACATCCTCATAGTAATAAATTAGTTTGGTCCACTATAAAGAGATTTTGTTGCATAATTAATTAATTTTCTAGCTCTAGGAGAACGTACATCTTTCTCACTTAAGAGATGTACTTTCACGATAAAATTCCATTACATTTCAAGCACAGAATCGCGTATATAATTTTTCAAGAATTGCTTTAGCCCCTGTTTGAATTTATTAAAAATCTTTTATTAGATTTTATTAAGAATTGATGAAATGTGTGGTTGAAAAGTCGAAAAAAGTTGTGGATCCAATTACGAACGTGTGATTGAAAGGAATTCGAGGAATCCACGCAACGTTGGAAAGCCACTTTTCAATTTTAACCAATAATTAACAAATTATGAATTAGTTAAGAGTTATGATTTCTCTTTTGGAATATTCTTGCTTTTAAACATTTAACTTTGCTTTATGATTTGTGTAGGTGTAATTTAGAGTTGATTATACATTTAATGAAGAAGATTAACGGGAGCTTGCCTTTCTAAGACAAATATTGAAGCCCCATCCTCATCGATTTGGACTTTTTTGTACCATATTTGTTCACAAATAGTTCCATTAGAAGGATTTACCCTTTAACGGGTTATTCTCTTTGTGTTTCAATTTTATGTTTTGTGTTTTGAATTTATTTTGGTTTTTATTTTTTGAGTGTCCATTTTGAGATTGTTGAAAATGTGTTCTTTCTGACATTTTGAAAAATTGTTTTGAAAACACCCAAAATGCATTTTGAAAATTTTGATTTATTTTTGGGTTTTTTTTGTAAAATTTTAACTTGTTTTCAAAAACGCATTTTCGAAAATAAAAAAGAGAACACGTTTTCACTATTTTGAAAAATCGAAAACAGAAAAGGACTTGAAAATGATAAAGAGAACGGACCCTAACCATTTGACTATCCTATTTTTAAACAATTTAGACAAGGTTGATTACCTTAGCCATTAACCTCAAAATTTGAGCTTATGACCCTTAAAAATTCATTATCTATCAATAATGGGGCTCAAATTACGGCGTAAAATAAGGATGGTTGAATTAAAAGATTAAAAAATGGATTAACATTTAAAACGATGCTTGATCGTGCCCGACTTTGGAATTCGCGAAATTGTAAGAGAATATAAGATAAAGGCAAGGACCTATCGGGAAGAGACAAGAAAGAGAAAAAAAAAATGAGTAGTGTTATTTAACACAATTGATATTAGAATATCAGTTTAAGTTGCACTAATGTGTCATTAAATCGGAATTACGATTGAATAAGTTACTTAATTTCAATTTCATTGAGAATATTACATAACATTACCTAAATTGTTATTATAGCATCAGTGGTGCAAGACAACATTATCCAAAAAAAAAAAAAAAATTGCTTGTTAATTATGACGTAAACAAATTGACCGTGGATAAAGAAATTGTGGTTTAAATTGTTTGATGTTGAGAGACACTCGCATTTCTGTAAACAAAAACTACCTAGCTTTATTTTGTAGGTGAATATACCAAAACAGGCTACTCTTAAGTATTGCATATAGATGTGCATTATATTTTGTATGCATTGAATACTATTAGACACAATAATGGAACATTTCTTAATTATATTTTTCTGTGATGTTAGAGAAATTATATACAATGTTGAACCCAACAAAGTTACAAAAAGATCATGTTGTTGATATAAAATTTGAAACCATTCCGTCAAAATGTAACGTATAATCGAAGACAGCCACTTATTAATATGATCAAAATATATATATACTTAATTTTAAACTATGCTTTTCATGTACATAGAACTAAGAGTTCTGCTATATGTACAAGAATTTGAATTCGTGTACCTATACATGATAGACACATCGGGGTGCGTGGGCGGGTAGAAAAATCAATTTTTTACTCACATGGGGCCCACCCCCATGTGAGTAAAATTCAAAATTCTGTAGAAATTTTCTGTACTCACAGCATTTTTCTAGAACTAATTACTTAGGAGCAATAGTATGAGGGATTATAATAATTGCATGCTTGGTAAAATCGATGATTAAGCACCAGAGAATAATAAAGAAAAAACGTTAAAAATTTTGTTCATGGTATTCATTCAGTAATACTAATGACATGCATAATTGAGACTGTGGAAATGTAAACAAAATTATTGTTGCATACAAGAAGAATCTCTGACCCACAACTCTTTCTGGCTTAGAATTATTTAAAGCATACTGCCCTGTATTATTGGAACCGGTTTGATTACTCTAACTGGTTCCAAGATATCCCTCAAGCATTGGCGGATGTCTCTCTCTAATCCACAAGATCCCAACTGGTATATTAATACTGGTGCGTCTGCGCATGTGACCGCTGACGCAAGTAATCTCAAAAGTCTTACTCCTTACTTCGGAATTTTATCCATTCACGATTTATTATGTAATAAGTTGGACTAAACAATATTGTGTGTTGTTCTTTATAAACACCAATGTCATATTCGATATGCATTGTTGTTGTCTATGCCCTACATCATAATATATATGAGTTGACTTATTTTTCTTCTTGAATCCAGTTCAGTAATGTCCCCTATAGCAGACAAAAAATGCAAGCAGTTTGAAGAGGGAAGCAAGTTCAAGTTGTTGGGGGATAAACTTGACAATCACTATTATATCTAACCCTGTAAATAATAAAAGAGAAAAAGAAAGAAAAATGGAGAATCTCATTAAAAAGCATACTTATCAAGGAATCCTTCCCATACCATGTGCATATCTTAATCAATCACCTTAAAAAGAAACAACAAAATCAATCAACTAAATATAATTAATTAACTTTCCAGCTCTAGGATAATCTCTTTCTCACTCAAGAGATGTAATGTCATGATGAAATTCCATTAAATTTCAAGCACATAATCAGATAATATTTTTTTTTGTCAAGAATTGATTTAATAAGGTTGAACGAAAAAGAAAAAAATAAAATAAAATAGTAAGGGTACGTTTGATTGCCAATATTTTTCATGAAAAACGTGTTTTTTCCACTTAGTTTTCTACTTTTGTGCTGTTTGATTGACGATTTTTTTTTCATGGAAAATATTTTTCTACTTTTGGTCACGTGATTTTCCTTGAAAATAAGAAAAATATTTTCTTTAGGAAGATGTTCTCTCTCTCTCTCTCTCTCTCTCTCTCTCTCTCTCTCTCTCTCTCTCTCTCTCTCTCATCTGCCCATCTATAAAAAATGAATAAATATAATATTTTCTTGGTTGGAAATTAAATCAATTAAACACATTTAATTAATAATTTTCATACAAATAATTTATAAGCAATTGAATTGCCTAAAATTTATTTTCTTTCGATTCAAATTTCATGTTCACAATCAAATGCAGTCTAAGCAAAAAACGTGCAAATAGAATGGAAATTAACAACAAAAAAGACACTTTAACAGATAATGGAAATTAACACAAACAACAAAGAACTACTACTCTTACAAATGTTTACATGGTCCAAAATGTAAAAATATACACTTGTACCATTCTACTAATAAAAACTCTTATCTTATTGATTCACTCATGATGTCAAGAAAGATATAATATTTGAAAGAAGAACCTCTCATGAATTTTTATAATCAAATTCAATTAAGGCCATTAAAGCTTGTATTGACTAAACTCCTAGATAACGAGTAACTCTAGATGACGATAAAAATTAAAAGATAATTCTAAATGGAAATATAATTAGCAAAATTATCCAGAAAACAATAAATGCATTATTCTCATTGGGCTATTCCAAATCAAACTAGACTCAAAATTTGCCAAAAACAGATACTTCGAAAAATTACTTCGTTCAACTTTTTCATGAAATCTTTTTCTTTACTGTATTGCATCATTATGTCAAAAGTTAGACATAGCAAGATTATGTGTTATTCTATCTATACACTCAGGGGCGGAGCCCAGTACAGTCCAGTGTGGGCACAGGCCCACACTGAACTTTGGGCTCAAATTTTTTTATTTTTTATTTTTAGTTATAAGTTCATTTCCAACCCAAGAAAGAAGGCCAGCCCAATCCAAAAATGTGAAAACCTTCCCTGAGTCCCAGTCCCACCCGCGCCGTTTGCAATTTATCCACTTCACTCCCAAATTCCACCCGTCTTCACTCACGGTCTTTTCCATTTGCACCGCCTCCGCTCCGAGGCCCCTCCGTCCTAGTCCCCACTCGAGGAAATTCTTCCAAGCAAGCTGCAGGTACTTGCTTTTATTTCATGATGGATATAACATAAGGTCTTTCCATCATTCCATAATCCATTGATGAATCGGGATTAGGCTTCTCTTCTCAAGGATAGTTTCCATTTCTGCAAGTTTCAACCCTTTGATAGTTTTATTATGATTTGTACCCGATTGCTAAAGCCTGAACTGAAGCACCCGATTGTGAAGCACGCCGCACCCGATTGTGAAAATTTATGAAGCACTCGTGACGACCCGACCTAGATTTCTTGGCTTCTTTCTCTAATCTCTAGAGAATCATCCATCTCCGTAAGCTACTAAGCTCGATAGTTTTATTTTACGATTTAATTAATTATTGTTAACGAATTTCTATCTCACATTCTCTCTTATAGTGTAAATTTGTAATTCTTCTTTTTCAGAATATGATTTTCTATGGTTCTGGACTTCGAGATTCAACTGTAAGTCACTTAGTCTGTTATGAATTGAAAATGGGGTATTGTTGAATGTTGATTGTTGCCTGTTGAAGTTTGGGTATTGACGTATTATTCAGTAGAAGTGGCTGAAACTCGATGTTCAACATCGCTAAGTTGTGCCCCTCCTGATAAAAAATTCTGGCTCCGCCCCTGTATACACTAATAGTATATTTGATATGCAATACTAGACAATAACTCATGCCCAACAACATAATAAATATTAGGGGAATTTACAAAAAAAATGGTCAATTCATGCGTGTCAATTGAAAAGTTTCTAATTTGGATAACTCTTGCAGAAATGATCAAATTTGGTATCAAATTGTCTATTTTAGTCTCAATGAAAAATGAAGCAAATTTTTTTTTTGGCAATTTTTCACGAATTTCGAGAAGAACAAGTAGCTTCCATGAGAAGCTACATTAATGCTAGCTAATTTTATTTCAAAAAATTTAATCTTATCCAAATTTGCAGTTGATTAGGCTTTTCAAAATTCCCAGTAGAAGGTAAATTTTTTTTTTTTTGAAATCTTTTTGTGTTGATAAATTGTTTCTTGACATTTCATGACGTTCTCGACATTTTAAAAGTTATGATTGTCATTTGGACCCTATTTATCTTGACATTTGACATTTCATTTGTTTATAACAAGATTTCGTTCTGAACATGAAATTTCTCTACATTTTATAATGTTCTTGATACTTTAAGTGTACTTCTCGACATTTTATAAATGTTTTATTTACCCATTTATAGGGAGAAGTGAGCATTTCATGCATGATTGACATAATACTTTTTGAAATAAGTTGTATAGATTATGTGTCAAGTTATTATAATGGTCAATACAATTTTTAATTATATAAATAATTTTGTCTTCATTGTGGAATTTAAAATTGTTATTGAGGGCATTTTGGTCTATATTATAATAAAATGGATATTGAAGAAATTTTGGACATTTTTGCAAATGACTGTGAAAGTGGACATTTTTTGCAATTTCCTCTAAATATTATTTGACTGATTTTCTTATTTAATTCAATCCGATATTATCCACTATAGCTGATAAAAATACTAGTAGTTCGAAGATGGGAAACAAGATCGAGTTGTCGGGATAAACTTGACAACTATTACTTAAAAATTAATCAACTAATTATAATTAATTAATTTTCCTGCTCTAGGAGAATCTCTCTCACTTAAGAGATGTAATTTCATGCAAAATCCCATTACATTTCACGCAAATAATCATATATGATTTTTCAAGAATTGCTTTAATATGGCTAAAACAAAACAAAACAAAATAAAATAGTAAGTGGTGAACATGTGCAAAAAGATCATGGAAATTAACAAACAAAAAAAAATACACCTAATATTTTGCCTAAATGAAAGAGAAATTTCAATTTTAACAATTAATTTACAAAAAACTATGATTAATTAGTTAAATGTTATGGGTTCTTTGATTTCTCTTTTGGAATATTCTTGCTTTTAGACAATTAAATTTGCTTTATGATATGTGTAGGTGTCATTTAGACTTGATTATACCTTTAATGAAATTGCCACATCTCTATCGATTTGGATTTTTCCGCACCATATTTTATGGATTTTTCCATTTGAACACAAAAATCACCATAGAAGTTCAACAGAAAACTCACATGGAAGTGGGTAACACGTGAAATTAAATATTCCAAAAAAAATAAAAAATGTAGGCCTCATTTATGTTGTGTGTGTTCTGACAATTTTCTGTGTGCACACAACAAAACTGATAATTTATTAAATTATTTTGCCTGTAGTTCCATTCAAAGATTTTTTCCTTTTAAGAATTTGACTGTCCTATTTTTTATGATAAGCTTGAATAGCTTAGCCATTAACCTCAAAATTTGAGCTTATGACACTTAAAAAAGTCATTAGCTCAAATTATAAGGCGTAAAATTAGGGTTGTTGAATGTAATGATTAAGAGCCTGTTTGGTAGAGATTAAAATCGGATTAAAATTGAAAAACTAGCCGTTATTGTTGACTTTTATTAAACGAGTGGGATCCAATAACGACTGTATTTTCAATTTTAATTAAATTTTAATCCGTACCAAACGGGCTATAAATAACGAAATAACTTTTTATGAACAATGCTTGATCACGCCCTTCTTTGGAATTTGCAAAATTGTAAGAGAATTTAAAATTGACGCAAGGACATATACGAAGAGAAAAGATAGTCAAAAAAATATATTTTTGCTTTTTATAACGTAAACAAAACTGACTGTGTATAAAGAGATTGTGGTTTAAATTGTTTGATATGCAGAGACGCTCACATTTCTGTAAGGCTCCGCAACTGTTACGGGATAAGGCAGAGTTGCGCGAAAGGTTGAAGAACATGCGAAAAAAGGTTAAGGTTTTTTTTATAAATTAAGATAATTACACTAAATTAGGTAGATTTTTGCTCAATTAGCAATAAATAATCAAATTTACAAGTCAAAATAAGTATGTAAAACACACTTACCAAATACCCCAAACTTAAACTCTTGCTTGTCCCGAACAAAATTATATACTCAGCACACAAGCAATCAAAAATAGAAATTAATCCATTAGTCGGCATTAGATAGCTTCTTGTATTCGACTCAAGTATTGATACTTGTTGGAATTGAACCGGGTTCAATGTTGTTGCTCCCATAATTTGGTAAAATCGTGTTTGCCAAAATGCAACTTTGTTAAATTAGACTCACTAATGGATTGCGACACGTTGACAAATCTTGGCCGTTGAATTGGTTTCTGGATTGTTCTAATATGATGCCTTATTTTCATTTTGGCATAATTTTCGAGGGGTTGCCTTTTCTAGGGTTTTCATTTTTCTCTCTCTTTGAGACCATCGTGCTTGAGGGTTTCTCTGTATTCTTTCGATCTCTTTGTAATTCCTTCTCAAATTCTGGATTTGAGAATGTGATCTGTAATATTGTAGTTCCTTTGTGGTGATATTCTGAGTGAATATCTGTTAGAAAGTCTTCATGCTTCTATTTGGTTGATTCTGATTTTCTGAGGCAATTCTCTGTGATTCGCATAGATCGATTGCAGTAAATCGAGAGAGATAAGTGTTCTGTTCCTTTATTTGTGATCGTCTGAACGTTATTGTAACATTTGTTGCCACTTTGAGCGTTATAGTGGTACTGAGCATAATCCATGTTATTGGATGCTCAACAAGGGATGTAAGTGTTAGAAGCGGTCACCGAACCTCCGGAGCTTAGAGCGAAATAAATTAATGGGAAAATTTTATTTTTCCTACTTTTACTTTACACTATTTTAAAAATAACAAAACAACTTTTACATTTCAAAAATCAGATATTTTGACCTATACATACACTATCACCCCTATCGCTCCGGCGGCTACTCCGATTCCGGCGACCGTTCCGGTGGCTACTCCGATTCCGACGACCGATTCCGGTGATATTTGATGGTCACAGCTTACCTGTTGTATGGTCACAGCCCAGGTGACAAGTCACAGCCCATGTCACAAGTCACAACGCATGATTTTTTGTTTATAATGATTGAAAACATGATAAGGCTTATGTCTCACATTTTTGTTAATAGTCACGGGTTATTTTCAAATGGTCACAGAATATATTGTACATGGCTCACGATTTTGTTCATAGTCCATGTTATTTTCAAATGACCACAGCACAGGTTACAGACTNGTTAATAGTCACGGGTTATTTTCAAATGGTCACAGCACATGTCACAGAATATATTGCATATGGCTCACGATTTTGTTCATAGTCTCATATTATTTTTAAATAGCCACAGCACAGGTCACAAAATATTTTTGCACATGACTCATGTTCTTGTTGATAGTCACGGGTTTATTTCAAATGGTCACAGCAGAGGTCACATAATATTTTTGCACATAGCTCAGGTTTTTGTTGATAGTCACAGCATAGGTTATAGAATATTTTGCACATGACTCAGGTTACAGCATAGGTCACAGCACATGGCTCAGGTCACAGCAACTATACAGCATCACCTCACCACCACCGTCTTACATGTCCTAACCCTAGTCTGCCGCTGTACCACAGCCAGCAACTCACTACAACCACCATCACTAACGTCGCCAACACAGCCTTCCCAATCGACGGCAAACCAAAAACCTTAACAATCTCCAACACCAACAATATCGCCGCCACCACCACAGCAAATTATTAGATCCACAAAACCACCACCCCCACTAACACGATCGCCACCAACAAAATCACTGCACAACCACCGCAAATTGCACACCACCACCAACGCTTCGCATACTACTACCACCACAACAACTAACAATCTACTTATAGTAGATCTAATCAAAAATCGCCAACTAAAAAATCACCCACCGTATATCAAATAAAAAAAAAAAAGCACAGAGTGGGGCGTCGATTTGGGATGCAACTGACCACCGCACAGTGTGCTCTTGTAGTGGGGTGCGATTTTTGTCATCGTCGAATGAGGGTGGATTTAGGAACCGGACGAGGGATGGGTACGGCGCCGAATGGTGAGAGTATAGCGCGTCGGAACGGTGGAGGATTACATGAGTGATGGGTTTCCAGTCGATCCGATAAGCATAGGCAAACAGGCAGGAGAATGGTACAGTGACTGGTGGCGGTTCGATATCATCTGCAAATCAGCACTGAAGCGGGCGATGTCCAACGATTGGGTTGCTGCAACGGGCGATGTCCGGTGGCGACGTCGATTTCAAATGGGTTTGAGAGAGAAGATAGGGATGAGAGAGACGAGGTGAGTTAGGATCTGATAATTAATTTTAGTGGTGGGTGGGTATATATAAATTAATTTTTATAATAATATTATTAATATTTAATTAAATATAAAAATTTGTATCTATATATAAAATATCTGATTTTTGAACATTAAAACATGAAATCTGATTTTGGGATTTGGGTCTTCAAAAGTAGGGGAATGTGTAATTTCCACATAAAAAAAACATATGGCCCCACCCCCCAATTTTGGATCTCCAAAAGTAGGGAAATCAGTAATTTCCACTAAATCGATTGTGTTTTTTCAATTTCTGCACTTTATTTTCAGAGAAGGGTTTGTATTTTCTGATTCTTGATCTAACATCGCGTGTTCATGGCCTAATAATACTATTTGAACAATTCATAAAAGGTTTCTAAACCAAGTTACCCAAAACTAAATTTTTATTTAACCCATGTTCGGTCGATTTTTGTGTATAGTCAATCTAAACCTCTTGATTGGTTATTCTCCTCACCCTCAGTAGCCAATTATTTTATTTCTCTCGCATGTGATACATATCCCCTAGGTTGGACAAAACTTCTGAACTAAATTGAGTTATTCTTCTTAACTTAAATACTCGAAAGGGTATCTAAATCGAAAATTGACAGATTTGATTCAGTTATAGACTAAGAATCGAAGAACCGAATCTCTCTATTTTTTTAATTTTTTTATTATAGATAAGTCAAATTATTTTATTTTTCTAAATAAATTTGTTAACTAATTAATTTAGCCTAAATCTCAACCAAGCTCAACTTAATCAAATTGACATAAGTTTTACCCAAACACTTTATTCTCTCATAGTGTCGTTTCTGTCATTTTATTATTGTGAGTTCGCTATCTTTCTTTTCATGTAATTTTAATCAAATGAAGTTGCAGTTTATCTCGTCGTAGTCGAGTTCTATTAGCCCGGAGAGAAATGATGAGAGTCCTAATAAATATATGATTTAATTTATTTTATAAATTAGATATTTATTTCAGGAAACATAATTAGGATTTTATTGGATTTTCTAGTATTTTATTCGTTTACTTTCCAAATTGAATAATATTTTAGAAAATATAATTATGATTTTATTTAATAGATTTTTATTTTATTATTTTAACTTAAACTACACTAGTTTAAACCCTATATAAAGGAACTTATGCATTATAATAGTTAACTTTGATATTGAATAAACTTAAATTTTCTCCCTTTAAATTACCTGTATTCTCTCACTCTCCTCTTTCTCCTCTCTCTTTCTCTATATCTCTCAATCTCTTTCTTGTTTGATTGTGTGTTACGTCAATAGTTCATACGACATGCACATATATAACTTTAGATTAGTCCCCAAAGTTCAGGAAGATGGTGAGTAGGAGATCAATGTGTATATACTAGCTTTCAAGTCTTCTTAAAACCAACAGGATCTCACGTTCTAACTTTCAGGGCCTTCGAAGACGACTGCGCGACGCATTCAGTATTCCAAATGAGTAATGCCATAGTATCACTTTTAATGCTTCCACTTAAGTACTTTTTCGCCTTTTCTGTTCCAATTTTCAGGCCGGTACCTTAAAGAACTTCGACTTGACTCCAAACATCCAAAATATTTCTTCCTGTCATTTCGTTGTTAATGCAAGGTTCTGATGATGTAAATGGGAATTCTAAGCGAGGACAATTGGACAAAGTAATCTGGTATGTTCCATTATGACTGACTCCTCTTTACAAATGCCAAAATATCTTCATGAGACTCATTTATAACTAGGACAGGATCACTAGACCACAATACTATGAGCATTAAACTATAACCCAATAAACTTGCGGATGTGTCGCATACATTCAAGGTTAGAGCTACCAGGTCAAGTGTATGCTTATTGGATACTAAAAGAGAAGCCAGCATACGCAAAACTCAAGGTAAATGGCTACCCTGGTTAACAGATTTGAATTGAATTCATATATTTAGCAAAACATTTATTTGGTTTACGTTGTTCAAACAAGTGGGGTTAGAAATCAAAATATAAACAGCTTTTGCAATTTATGGGATCAAATTAGCAATAATATTCTGTAACAAATTTAAAATGACTACAAATACCATTAAACAATAAAAAAGGGACCTCATAAGTTAGATAAAGAAGGTTTCAAACACCAAACAAAGTAGTATA
Source organism: Fraxinus sp. 1973-6204 (assembly GCA_903798365.1). NCBI lineage: Eukaryota > Viridiplantae > Streptophyta > Magnoliopsida > Lamiales > Oleaceae > Fraxinus > Fraxinus sp. 1973-6204. Next base: position 2,113 of record CAIGRR010281816.1, on the reverse strand, counting down.
AGATGTAATGCACCTGCATATAGTCATTGGAGTTGCTCAAATGGATGGTTGCTTAAGGACCACAGAGTGTCTCATTAATCATTGAACTTTTAAATAATTTCGTGTGGTCGCTAAAATTTAACATGTTACACTCAATTACTCATTCACCATGTTCCATTAATGACTGAATTTATACATATGTCCCGATTTACTCATTGAATTTTAAAATACCCAATGAACTTTACTCATTGAATACAATTATTCAAAAATTAAAAACTTTAAAATATTAAATACCATGCAAGAAGACAACATCATTCTTTCCTTTTGAATTACATTGTAACAAGTTTAAAAATTATATTTTGGTAATATTGATTAATATTATTGACTCTAAATCGGAATTTTCAATTCCCATTCGAGCTATAATTTTTTATTTTCTTGATTTGGATCTAGATCTAAATCGAAATTTAAAAAAAAAAAATCTCCATTATATTTTCTCAACATAAATGAAGATCACAATCTAAATTAAGATTTATGTCAATTTGAAACTAGCATTCTTCTATCCCTTTAAACATAACTTTTGACTGCTAAAGAAATTATATCTTCTTGATCAATATTAATATTCACATCTTATATTGGGAGTCTCATTATTTATTCGATATTTATTTTATTTTATTTTATTTTGATCTAGATCGAATTTCGTATAAAATTAACTTTACTTGAAAATATAATGAAATTCAGTGGCCGCTCGAAGTACTTTAAAACTCAATGAGCAAAACGTAACGGAAGTATAAATTCGATGACTAATGAAATATGGTGGATGAGTGATGGGGTGCAACATATTAAAGTTCAATTTCCACTCAGAAGCATTTTAATGTTCAATGACTTATGCAACATGATGAGCGAGTGATAAAGTGTAAAATGTTAAAGTTTAGTGACCACTAAAAGACATTTTAAAGTTTAGTGAGTAAAACGTAACGGAGATATAAGTATGGTGACTAATGAAACATTTAACTCAAATATCTTTTACCTCCATTTATAACTCTTAAAATAGAAGCTTCTTATTTACGTACAGAATTATGTAAGTCAATTTTTCTATGTTCATATTGTATCTACATTTTATGGGGTTCATGCAGAGATGGGATTCACATTATTTGACGGAATATTAACTAGACATTGATGATGTCAATTGAATTAGGTCAGATATGACCACGACAAATTTTGAGTAAGTAATTTTTGTGATGGCAATGGGCCAAGTCGAGCCGGCTTGGCCATTAAATTCACGAGCTCGACTCGAACTCGTGGGCGAGCTTGTGAGCCGAGCCGCGAGCCACGAGCTTTTTGAATTTTTTTTTTCACCTTTCTTTTAAAATTTTTCTTTAGTTTTTAACAAGTGTCTCGCGAGCTCGACAGCTCTTGCTCGGCTTGCCGAGCTCACTTGCGGCTCGTGAAAACGGCTTGTCATTTGCAGTTTATGTAATCAAATTTAGCAAAAAAATGACTACAAATACCATCAAACAATAAAAAATAGACCTCATAACTTAGATTAAGAAGCTTTATTTAAACACCAAACATATTAGTATAAGATGTAATGCACCTGCATTTAATCCTTGGAGTTGCTCAAATGGAAGGTTGTTTAATGACCACAGAGTCATGATCGCTACTTAATTATCTCAAAAAGAAAAGCCTCTTTCTCTGGTAATGCTTTTCGTTTCGGGTTGTCGACGGAAGTCAATGTTCCTATCATATGTCTTGGACTTGACTCTGGACTTTGGTCCTAACTGACTACAATTTGATTGACTGTGTGTTGATGTCACGTGTTGACCTGAATCAGCCTTCGACTGCAACCAAGCCTGAAGCATTTCATCTATTTTTGGTTCCGTCCACATATGCTTTTCCTTCATTTGTAAGTAATATTTATACACCTTCTCCAATTTTTCATTCAAAAAGAGGCCATGTATCAGCACAATGTACGAGCTTTGATCAGGGTCAAGTCCGTTCTTGTTCATCTCAGCCCACAGCTTGAATACATTGTCCAGCTGGCGCCAACGACTAAATTTCCTGATCAACATTATATATGTATCATGACTCGGATGGCATTCCATATGCATCCTCAGGGGCGGAGCCAAGAATTTTG
>CAIGRR010281795.1:0-21091 GCA_903798365.1 Fraxinus sp. 1973-6204 | reverse complement strand
TTTGAGTTTTCTGTTTGTAATTTTGGATTGGAGATGATAGAGAGAAGCACTTTATTTAATTATTTATCAATTACATAAACATTAGATCATTAATTATTTAATTAACCAAAAAAATTACATCTTTATTAATAACAAATTAATTCTTAAACAAAATTATTAAATATAAACTAAGCAAACGTGCATTGCACGTTGCTTGCACCTAGTATAAAAAAAATTCATTTATTGTTATTCATAGAAGTATTAGCCTCTCTTCATACTTAAACTTGTTTGTATTATTTATTAAAAGATGAATTTCAATGTCAAATCACTTTTAATAAAGTATGGGTTGTATTGAAGTTCCGTAAAGATCAACATTGTATAAGGATCTGTGTTTCTTGTTATAAGTCATCACGTGAGTCATATTGAGGTCCCGTAAAACTCAATAGTGTGGATCATATTGAGGTCCCGTTAAAGCTCAATAGTGGATCGTGTTGACGTCTCGTAAAACTCAATATCGTATAAAGATTGATGTTTCTTCTTTGTAAGTTACCGGAAGCGTTGTAAATGGTTGGATTGCATCATAAGTCAATCAACACAGTAAAAAGGTCTTATTCGTACTGGAAAGTTTGGTAACGGAGGACGTATATCATTGTTTTGGATAAAAAACTCTACAATTACATCGTTTGCATAATCTCTCATTTCTTGCATATTTGTGCTTATTATTTGAATTGATTTATTTAGTCTTTACACACTTGAATTTAGATTAATTTTTCAAAAATAGTTTTAAAAACCAATTCACCCCTCTTGATTAGTTATCTTTGGTTATAAAAAATAGTATGCAAAGATGTGCTAGTAAGATATAGCTAAATTTGTAAGTTTACAAGGTAAAACGGACGCCAAGCTTCCGGCCAAAGCATGTGCCTTCTATTCCATTTTATCATGCTACAAATATGTATTCGGGTTAATTTTATCAGCGGTCATTGAACATTACATTCAATGTCATTTCCATGATTGAATTTTAATTTATCTTAGATTCATTCTAGCCGTTGAAAAAATTGAAAATATAGCTGTTATTGAGTCACACTCGTCTAATAAAAGTCGACAATAATGACTAGTTTTTCAATTTTAATCCGATTTTAATCTCTACTAAATGGACTCTTAATATTATTTAGTTATTCTATGACTACAAAATAAATAAGACAAATGTGTTATCAAACGACTAAAATAATAAATACTACAATTACTTATTAAACAAATTTCAAATTTTAAAAAACTAGATAATTAAAATTAAAAGCGCAATAAATGGGTCAAATAAATCGTCTATAATAAGTCAATAAACTTAGTGCATAAGTCTATATTAGCCATTAGGTCCAAGTAGTGACTCCAAAACATTGGAAAGAATTTAAAAGGCCGTTATGGTTTGACGATGGAGCACACAAACATATACGGTTTTTAGTTAAAAAAGGCATACAACTGAATCAGCGGTCCAATTGATATATATTATGTAAAATTCAATGATGAATTTGTAAGAAATTAAAATTCAATGACTAGATATGATGTTAAATGCAAAATTCAGTGGCCAATTCATCAATAAAAATAACACAATTACGTTCGTACATTGCAAGTGATAATCCATCCAAGGGATGGTTGGGTAGGTTCAATAACTCCATATGAATGCTGTGCCGTAACAATTAGAGGGTTAAGTGTGAATGCCTTGAATGGTTAGGTTGGTACAATAACTCCATGTGAATGTTATGCCGTGAAAGTTAGGGTAGTCAAAAAATCATATAGAAGATTATTCAATTGTATCTCGAATTAAAAACTAGATGCATTTTTATGATTTAAAGTCAGAGAATGATACTGTTATAATAAGTGAAATATATATATTTTTTAATGTGACAAAAAATATATAATTATAAAAGATTTCGATATACACTTTTTAAACAAAAGAAACTTGTGAAAAAAAAATTCAAAAATGAGTTTGTCGCATTTATGATCACAAAAAATTTGTGACCAATTAATTAATTAAACATGTTAAGGTCACATGACACTCAATTTATGGCCACAGTCACGTATTAGTCAGTAATCATAAATCACACAATATCACAATCACAAAGACAAATTATAGGTTGCAATTATAAATTTAGTTGTAAATCACACATTTTTATTGTTCACAAGTCATTTATTTATCACATATAACCAGATTAACAAGTCTTAATCACTCTTCATTTCATCCTACTCCACCTTACCCCATTCCACTAATGTCGACACCATCCAAAATGTTGTTTGTGTCATTACCCGACAAAAAAAAAAAAAAACAACTACTTAGGGCTTGTTTAATATACATTACTTCTGAAGAATGTATTTTAGATTAGTAGATTAATAGAGAATATATAGTTAAAAAATAAGGAATTTTTTTTTTGAATTTGCAATATTATTTTATTGAAGAATGTGTGGTTGAAAACAAGAGAATGAAAATGATTTTTTTTTTTTTTGGAAATAATGTGTATCAAACAAGGGTTTAATAAATATGAGTCTTTTAATTACTTAGAATTAAGATCGATCCATATATGACCATTATTGATCAAAATTGAATACTCTGTGAAAACGAATTTTACTAGAGATTCATTATTAATCGTGTTCATGTCTTATATAATCAAATTATACATAAAATGTTTTTATTCAAATAATCACATGATTAACAATTTGGATAAAATTATTTCATTCAGAATGTAATGAATTGCATCAGTGGTCATAATTAAAGATCCCCACTTTAATTTTAATCACTAACAAATTTAAATTATTCCACTTTAAATATTATCATCATGTACATAAACTTATGTACAATATTTAATGTTACATATAAATAATCAAGAAATTTTTTATATTTATAAAAGATCTAATTATGCAGGCAAAAGATATTGAAATGATTTCACAAATATCATCAAATGTTTATAACTCATTTAGGGCATGTTCGGGCCGGATTAAAATCTGATTTTAATCTAAGTCAAAGTTAAAAAATCAATAACAACAATATCTTTCATGGATCCCACATCTTTTTAACCACACATTTCAAAAACTTGTATCACAATCCACTTAAAATCTGATTTTAATCTACACCAAACACCCTCTTATTAGTGAGCACATATCCCAACAGATTATTCTGCCGACGGTGGTGGATGTTAACGTCATAATTTCAAAGGCTGCATGTAGCAGAAAGAATTGAAATTTTGCTTACTCTTAGAACTGTTGTGATTTCCCATCTCTATATTGCTCTATCTAATTGTACATTTTCGAAATTCTGAACATCAATACAGTGAAACTCATGTATGTTAGGGCCTGTCGTTCTCTTTGTTTATTTATTTTTGTTGTTAGTTGTCCAGTCAATTGTCATTGTGAACTAGATTAAAGCATAGACATGCTACTATTTATAAAACTGGCAAAGAAGTGGACCACAGAGAAGAGTATAACATTAAAACTTGTAACACTTTATTTACTAGATGAATGAATTATGTTACATGGTGATTAAGCAGGGATTTTATCAAATCTTCAAGAATAAAATGAATGTGCAAGATCAGCAATGTCATCCACGAAATTAGGGGAGTACTGGATATCAACACACATGCCATTTTTACTCTTGGTGAAACCGCTGCTGCAATTCGAGGAGAAAATGAACTCTTTCTTAGGTTTCTGTATATTCAGAGTTATTTCACAGCTATTTACAATTTCTATGTTTCACATTAAATAATTAATATTCAGTTTCATGTGACAAATAATTTATTTATTTCGTTCTCTGCAACTATATATTTGAACCTTCCACCACTGTTATGAATGCAATCAATTTTTTGGATGAAAAAAGGAGCTCACTTTACAACTTCAGGAAAAACATGGAGTGAAGGTAATATCCTTGATTGCATATTCCGTTGTCTCTGTAAAAGAAATTGAACATATTTACAAAATACAATTGTTAATTATTTCCTATTTCTATATCAGAGATCTAACGGAATACGTTATTTGTTAATGCTTTTGAAAGTATGTAAATTGTAATTTCTAAAAAATACGTATGTGAAGTGTATTAGACATACCGAAAGGGTGCATTCAGTAAATGTTACCTTGCTGCTTGGATAGCCAATTTTCTGGCGCCTAGGCATCTGGTCTAACTTGGACTGTGCAATGGATGAAGGAGATTTAGCTCGTCTTTTACGACGAGCAATCGATATTTTAACGCAGGTAATACATATGATAAGACAGTGATTCTTGACCCGTGCTACAATATTATACCATAGCCTATGAGTTTCTACTTCTCAGCATCAATGCTCTAGCTTATCTTTCGTGTTAGCATAATCGGGAACTCATCTTTTACATTTTCTGGCTTGTACTTTTTTTCAGTTTTTTAGATATTGACCCTCAAACTGCAGAGCAATGCAGGCAAAGTATCCAGTGTCATAGACCGTCCACAGATAAGCAAATTAGTTGGATAAAAAATGCGTGCTAAGCAGATCTGGAGCATATTTACAAGGAAATGAAAGTTTTACTACCACTCATTTGCATTTCACCACGTTGCATGTCTTCTCCTCATCAAAATTTGGCTAAAGCTTGTTAGTAAAATTTAAATTTTTGTTTCCAAACATGCTTTTTTTTTTTTTTTTTTTGGTTATAATTGAAAACAGAAGGTAAGATTACCTTGCTTATTTCAAATTTTAGCCCCTGTTTGGTACACATTAAAATTTTCATTTTCATTCTTCTACTCATTTTCAACCACACATTCTTTAATAAAATAATATTTTCCATCACATCAATAACTTTGACTTCTTTTTCAATCACACATTCTCTATCAATCTACTATTTCAGAATACATTTTTTCAAAATAATTTGGCTCAAACACACCCTTAACTTCCAATACAGTTATTTATTCGAAAACTAGTTTATAACCAATTTTTTAAGCTTGGCCACATATTTGGAAGAAGTGTGCTGATTAATATTAGATAATATTAAAAAATGAAGAAATTTTACTTCCATACCAGACACGTATAAAAGCTCAGATGGGCAAAGTTTCGTTACCTATAAAGAGTAATATTGCCATTTCATGTTTGCAGCAACTTCTGTAGCTGAGCTTGTTATCGGAGATAATTGCAGACGACAACAGTAGCAAGTAAATCTGTCTCCGGCCAGCTCCATTTTAATCATTTTTTTTTCACTATTTAGGGAATGTGATTGAGGCGAAAGTGCTATGAGATCAGTTCAACTTGAAATGGTTGAGCACATTTCTTTTATCAATTATTATTGATAAAATATTGGTAATTCTGTTAACTATTCTGCTTATCCCCGCCCCATTTCTTATCTCTGATTGCAATAATTTTTTTTAACATCTGGATCGGTCGTTGATTCGAGAAATATAGTCTATGGTCAAATCGGAAGTTAAATATAATTTTAATTAATATAAGAAAAGAAACTATACCAATAAATTCACAGTAAGTCCAAAAGATATTCATCTGAGTCAACCCGTGATTGGTTCATCTGAATTTTGGCTGAACTTCCAGCTGATTAGATTTTATCCAGGTCTTTTATTTATATATATAAACGGGGTTTTTGGTTTATTGATTTTTAAAAAAATTCAACAGATTGGAGCGTAGGTCACAATTCTCTACAGAAAAAAACTCGAATCCATGCGAAGAGAACAATGTCCCAAAAGCATCATGCAAAACATATAGAAAGAGTAAATGAACTGCAATAGGAGGAAAGGGTATGAAAAGTTTTAAATTACAAATTAAACTCAATCTACACACCTGAGGATAAAAACTGTCTTGAATCTCTTGTGCTGGTATCTCCTTTCGTTACCTTTATTTAACAGGATCGGAGAAACACAAAACACAATAGTTCCAGAAAGTTCGCCTACTCCCGGATTTGACTACTCGTTATTTCCTCAACCTGCAATTCAATTGCAACCAATTTGCCGCTAATGAACTTCAGAAGCACAATGTCAGAAGGTTGGTTTTTTAAACAGTGGAAGACTTGAGCATCACATAAACTGTATGATTGTTCAAGTTCAACCGAGCCATGGTATCAGATAATCGTGCCATGCTAAAGTTTGAACGAGTACCTATCTTTGTTGAGCAGCAGAAAATGCCTACTACTAACTAAACAGCAACTTATGAAATCGTCTAACTCTGCCACCGTCGGAAGCTCCACTGCACGAACCATTCTGATGTGAAGGTTTCCTCCTTTTTCTTGTCCGAAACAAGAAGTCTTCAGTGTCGAAAACATAAGCAGCCTATGACATTTAGCAAAACATTCCAGGAATTTAGCTTGCACGAATGGTATATACGTGTCCAGTATTGTGTACTAAACATTTTCTTACGGCATCAAATTACCTTCAGTGAATTGCAAGCCACCTTACATTCTAGGCCATTAGAGATTATAAGTCCTTCCATAGCTTTGCAAGTAGCAGATATTTCATCTCCACATGCAAGTTTCCTTTTATTTCTGCAAATTTTAGCCATAATTATTAACTTCGCAACTCAAAATTATCAAATAATTTTCTCCATTAAACAATACCTCTTCAAGAATACCCCGGGTTTCACCTTCCTCTCAGGAACAACTGAGAGGAGGTCCTTATTCAAATAAGCTGCAAATTTTGGGTCCATGGAGACAGCAGTCACTTCAGGTTTATCATGCTCATTGTCCACGAGCTGTATGGATAAACGCGTTGGAGATGAAAACTGCAATGGAATAAGTAGATATGATATATTAGGCATATTTTGAAGTGTACATTACTGATATTTCGAACAAAAAATGGCAAGCAACAACGTTAACCTACACATTGTATTCGATACAAGCTATCGTCATGGAGAAGAAAATGTGCATTTTCCCAATAAACTGCATCAGAAAATTTTTCAGGATTTCTTGATCTTTCATATGCATATAATTGGAGAAGTTTGTCGTCCATCTCTTCGATAGCAATTATTTGTAACTGCAAAAAATACAGTGGGAATTAATTTTTTAGGTCAAGCTGCAGAAATTACAGGAAAAAACCTGCGAAAAACACAGATCTTAGCACACCTGTTTAATGAGTTTATAAATCAGCTTGTCAAATGTAAAAAGAAGGTATGAGTGAGCTCCTATAATAGCTCGGCAGTCATCTTCAAACTTTGTGTTATCAGAGGAACCATTAAGCAGACTGTAAAGAGCATCCTTAAATCTGTACCAGATTACAAGGGCTTCAAGTTTATACAAAGTGCTTATATAAGATTTATACCAAGACAAAACACAGAGACATCCATAAAAGTGTAGACAGACTACCTAGCATAAGAATCTGTTGGATTTACATCATTCAACAACCTCCATTTATTTTCAGGAGACGAAGAGTGCAACTTGGCCTTCTGTATTCTTTCGTACAACATCTGTCAAGTACGGATATTTTTTGTTAAGATGATCCTGGAAATGTTCTTAAATGAAATCCCAATAATTCAATTATATTTTATACCTGGTGAAGCCTGAAAAGCACATAATAGGAATCATTTCCATAAAAAATACGAGAATTTTTTTCCTTCCCGTTAACCGACAGAGGAATTTTCTTTGTAAGAGGCTTAACAGTCTGCAGAAATCGTCCAGAAAACGGCACCACTCCTTCAGTCTCATGGGTATCGGCCATGCCTTCGGCCTCGACTTCACTCTCCGCCTTGTTATCGTTCTCATCGTGGTCTACATCTTCATCGGGCTCATCTGGGGAGCAATCTTCTCCATCAGCATATTCACCTCCTAAAACATTACCATTTTCAGAGGCATTCTCACCGTCTGATGACCCTTCTGCACTTTCCTCGCCTTCGTCATCAGCATCAGCATCGTTTCCACCTCCGGTCTCTTCACAACAAGTTTCTTCTTTTCCATTTCTCTGCTTGCTAACATCACATTTATTAGTATGTATAGCTTCAGTGCCAGTATTAAGAACAGTTGTAAGATTATTCTCCTCAAGATCTCCACTGGGAGACAATTCACCATCTTCTCGTTCACTTTTACAACGAGCTTCAGATTCTTCACGACACGTCTGAGCTTTAATATCTTTTGGCACTATTGCAACTGAAGATGAAGTTGGTTTTCTAGAGACACCACCCTGAAGAATCAAATGAGTATCACAAAAATGCTTTTGAAAAGTGAGGGAGAACAGGTTCAGAATAAGCCCAAAGGCAGAATCTCAAATTCCCAATGTTCATAAGAGATCAGCTTCAAATTTAATTGGCAACATCCATGAATCTACATAACTTTAGCATCTGAACTAACAGAAACCAATCAAGTCAACTATGAAATTACATTCATTGAGATTAAAACAACATATTGAAACAACAAGTTCCATGATAGTTACTGTTTTGGGTTTCAAATAAAAAAAAAAATTCTCCATTATAGGGGTGCGTTTCCTTTTTTCTCCTTCATTTTTCCAGGCTCACCAGGAGTTCGTTTGATTCAAAGGGGAAGATAAACAAGTACTTCCAAATCAAACGTCTGTTTTGAACTGCCTACTCTATCAACATACACGGTCTGTAATGAAGCTCCCTATGTAATAACAGAGGAATAGATATTAATGGTTTTAATCATAAATGTCTGACCCCGTACAATTAGGCATGCTATGCGAGTTTGTATGTAGTAACTCCTTCCCATACAATTAGGCATTAGTATCTGAGTTTGTATGTAGTAAATCCCGTGTTCATTGTAACAGAGTTTCAGCATTCTCTACCCAGTGACTCGTACCTTTTTCACCCTTAATAACAGCACCATGAGATGAATGCCAAACACTGTTTTGGCTATTAGCTTCTTGACATTACTAATTCTCTTTGTAAAAAAAAATTGCTGCACATCCCCTGAAGTTATGTCTTGAATTAAAAATAATACAGATAAAGAAAAAAAGTTTCAGCACAGTACAAGCTGCAAGGCTAAGCAAGTAAACTTGCAAATAAAGGATTAAGCTTCTGGTCTTTTGAAACATAGGCATCTATTTATGCAACGGCACAGAAAATAATTTTATTCGATAAACCTAAATGGAAGTTCTAATTTTTCCAAAGGAAAAGATAATGAAAAACTATAAGCATGCAAACCGAAAGCATAGAGAGAGGTGATTAACAATCCAGTAACTCTAAATATACCTGTGATTCTTCACTAGGTATCATCTCTTTCCCACAACCATCATTGGCATGGTCAACCCTTGAAGGAGAAGCAAAAAGAACTAGAAACAGAATATATATATCAGAATTTCAACTGCAGAATTTGGAAAAGGAGATCGAAAGCAAATAATAACTAGATATGCAGACAGAAAAGAGAAAAATATTAATCAGACCACGGTGTGAATCTGAAGCATTTTCCTTATTGACACTCTCTGCTCCAGCAGCAATTGCAGTGTCTTGCTCTAAGCAAGTTGCTTGTTTTCTGGCCCCAGCTACAGCTGGTATCACATGGTCACCTGTATGCACTAATCCACATTGGGGCACGTTACATAACATATCACTCTCACAAGCAACATCATCATGAGAACCATTGCTTTTAAAACCGTTATCACTGATTGACACCGGTGCTCTTCTGGAACTAGAAGATGGAATGCTTTCACCCTCAGTTCTGGGAACGTTTGATGGTTTACAACTTACTGAAGCAGCTTCATCATCTGGACTTCCATCCCTTTCACCAGTTTTGGCAACATGATTGTTAGCTTTCACAACATTGTCAGTGTCCTCTGCACCCTGAGTATGGAGAGGAATACCAAGCACTTGTTCAAGGAATGTTGTCCAGATCCTCATGACTTTTTGACACTGTTCAGGGGTACAAACTTCTTTACAAGAATATTTGATGAGCTGATATAGATCTTCGTGGATGTCCAGATCAGTATACTCAAATTCCATGTGAGGTTTATTAAGTTGTCTATTGCGAGCACCAATAGATAGAAGCAATTCATCTTCTTTGTCATTCTTCTCACTGATCTCCTTGATCTCAGCCAGCAGCACTGGATGGAGAGAGGTAAATAAAAATTTATTACTTGTTTAAGAAAGACAGGAGGAAAAAAAAAACGAAAACATATGATAACTTGGTTTCAGCAGTATCCACACATATCTTGAGAATGATGTCAGATTTCAGCTACTTTGATTTTCAATGCTATATATTTTTAATCTAATCATGCCGCCTCCAAAACCACCTAGAAGTGCAACAAAATTTAAAATTTAAAAAGTTAACTAATATCTTGTGTTGACAGCTTGCATCAAGGTACCATATTGCGGGTTCCATGACCATATAAGTTCAAATAGTTCAAAAAACAAGAAAGAACAAATGAAATGCAAACATGCATCAGACAAATTTCTTAATCAAACATACCAAAATCAAGGAGCTATCCCCAAATATTCACACAAGGTCAAAAGTCAACTACCTCAAAATAAGAAGTGTTAGCAAAGATTCTAGATTTTTAATAGCAATCAATTTTATATGAAATCTCTGCATCTGTTCAAATGAGGATTTTATTATTTCATGGGTTCAAATCTGCTTTTTTTTATTTTTTTTATAACCGTGGATGTCCGGACCAGCTTGCGCGCACCTCGACTAATCCCACGGGCCCTGGAATTTATGGCCGGGTACTTACATCAGTGCCCTGAGGGGACTCGAACTGGTGAGAGCAAACCTAAGGCCTAACCAATTGAGCAACCCCTCATGGTTATGTTCAAATCTGCTTCTTAAAGACAATATAAATCATTTAATGGATCAATCTGAAATAGAAATAGATTCTTGGGACATTTCAATTGCTGGAAGAAAATGTACGTGCTCCTCTGTATACATTTAGACACAATTGGATCTCGGGAGTTCACGACGTCTATCAAATTTTGATTTTATTTAATTTGAACACTAAAGAACCTGAACCAAAGCTCCATGTATATACAGAGAATCAGGAGGAGTTGCATTTCAACAGAAGCCACATTGTTATAATGGACAGAAAACATGTCAAATATAGAGTTGCAGCATAATGTAAGGAAAACTATAGTGCGCAGAATGTACATTAAAGAAAAATAAAGAGTTTAAGCCTATTCTAAATGCAATAAAACAAACTATGGGACTATTATTATTTTAATCTCAGTCTACTTTATTTTAAATTATATCCTAGCATAAAACTTTGTTCATCACTTCCCAGCCATCTCCGTAAAAAATAATACAAAAACCAAAAGAAAACTGGATCTGTGGGCTGAAAGGCCCAATTCAAGATGCAAAATTAACAAAAATTTAAAAAGCATAACCCGACGAAGGTCAATATCATTGAGTACAGTTTTAAGCCCTTCTATACAATTTGAAGAGAGAGAACTGGACTGAGATAAACCTCAAATAAAAGCACTCCCCAACAGGCAGCACACCAATATAAATAAAATGAATTCAGTTCAACGGAAAATATTGATTTTTAATACAAATAGTTAAGTACATGGAGAAAAACATGTAATTAATATAAAATTTGCATAAATCATAATAATTCACCTAAAACAAATGTTGCCAACTTACTAAATCAAGATATTTTATATCTATAATCAAGAGAATAGAAGAAACCACTGTTTGGGGAACCGGTTCCAAAATCTGCAATTTATAATTCCAACTAACTTGTCAAGCATAAGTTAAAATGAGAAGTTATTATAAAGAACTGATAAAGGGATGCTTTTCTAAGAGACAGTAGGGCTATTAAGACAGGTAAGGAGAATTGATGACAACATTTGAAGATTGTAGTCAAATTAGATGCCTAATGTGGGAGAGAATGAGAAATGTGGAAAAAAAAAAAACACTGGAATCGCCCAAACCAGTGGGAATCTGGGACCTGATAGCCACTGGGGAATGCGAGGAAGATATACGGAAAAACATGCATTTAAGACAATTTAAATAAGATGCTGATGTATATGGATAGTTAACACTGTTTGTTTTTTTGTTTTTTTTTGTTTACACAGACACACGTGTCTGTCAACATTATGTGCATATCAATATCAATCATTTAATAAAACTTCTCAAATGAAGAGAAAACAAAAACTTGCACATTAAAATGGTACCAAATCAGTATCATATCTGCCCCAAGTTACCTTTAGTGCTCAAGCTCTTTGAATCCTGCTGCTTGAAATAGAAGCTACGATGGTCGAGTGATTTGTGGTAGTTCTTCGAGTAAATTTCAGCCCATACTTTATTGAAATCAGAACGACACCTTGCCCACTCTTCTTGTTTCTGCTTCAATCGAGTTAATATAATTGGCAGGGCCATAGGTGCATTCTTCCTCAATACATCCATGACATCGAGCCCATGGTCACCATATAAACGTTCAATGCACCTCAGGTCAAGAGCTGGAATAGAAAAACAGAGAAATGAGCATAAAATCAGACACCTAAAATAAATACTTCAGTCATCTGGGATTCATCAGCCTATACCTGTTAAATGATCTTCAATGCGAATTGAACTGTCTGTATTAATTTGATTATCATTGAGCATGTCTAGGAGTTCTTCTATATGCTTTGTGGTTACATTCGCAGATTCTAACAACATGTCAAGTTCAAACCTGGGATCACGAAAAGATAAATAATTGCCAATTTTAGTTCACAGAAATGTACCAAAACTCCAATCAATCTACGTTGCAAGAGAGGAGGGAAAAAGGCTTGATATTACATGCACAAAAAATATAATTCCAGCCAAGCTGCATAAGCATCAAAATACTAAAAAGGCTGGTATTAAAAACTTAAAATGTTAACCAAGGGGAACAACAGAGTACAAAACAAATTGAGAGAAGGGAGAGATAGATAGAATGAATTTGAGAAGGGTTAAAACTCGTGTTGGTGAAAGCTTCAAGAGTGTTCTAACCTATCATCCTCACACCGAAACAAGCTTTCTTCATATTGGTTTTTGCGCATGTGTTTGAAAGAGTAATCTTCGCTTCCTGAAGTGACAGACACCCACTCATCATTCAGCACTTCATTACCAATTTCCGTTCTGTTGCTTACCGAAGGAATTGGATACTGTCTTAGGAAAACACCAAAATGAGTGAAAAACATGCTTTACAGGAAAACTCAGATAATCAGAACTTACAAAAGTAAACATACATTTTTTGGAAGCAGTCGATAGCTTGGTGTGCAGCTCTCACAGTTAGAGAGATCAAGTTCTTGAATGGGTTTTGCCAAATACTTATCCTTACTTGTATAGATAGACATTTTCTGTCCTGTGACGTCTTTACTGGTAAATGCAACACCCCTGTCATATCTATCCCTTTCTCTGGTGTCACGGTGTTTATTCTTTTCTCTATCTTCCCTCTCATGATCTCGGTCTCCATCTCGTTCCTCAACCTTTAGAGATCGGAAGATATGTTTATTGTTCCGCAGGCATCCTGCAGTGTGCTAAAATCAGTGAAATTTCTTCCTCTCATCATAACCATGTTTTTAAGCAACCAAGAAGAGGCTCAGATTTTGAATAGTACCCATACATGGTAACTCTTCTCCAGATTTATTTTCATATAACATAAACGTACAAAACAATCAACAACAACAAACCACAACAAATTAAGTCTCGTTCCCAAAATGAAGATTAAATTATAATACTTCATTCACTTCCAAAAACGGAAATTAAACCTTCTGCTGGAAAATCCTAAACAAGTCTGAATATGCAAAACCAGAGCACACAACTTGTTAATACTGAACAACAAGCAACTAACCAGTCTTCTCAAAGTACGTTCGAAATTCTTCGAACTCTTCCATAAGGTCTGGATGTGCTCCAAGTAAACTAGCCACCTAGCCAGAATAAAAATGTCCATCTGATTAGTGACCAACCGAGCATGTAAAATGAAATTAAACTAACTGCTTCATGGCTTCCAGCTAGTTTCAAATATTTATTTAAAGAAAGGATATGATAAGGCACAGAGCTCTATTGAGTTCATCAAGAGGAGTTTGGGACACAGGTGAAATGGAAGACTGCTTCATGAAATATACTCTTTTCACCATAGATTACTAATAGTGTGAATTTGAGAACTTGAAAACTTTTATTTTGTGTAGACTTCCCTATAGTAATGAGGTTCCTCCAGAGTAGTGTAATTGTAAAGTTCAACTAATTTCTTGCAATATGAGATTGAATGCCATAACTGTATATAAAAGATTGTGAAGCCATAAATGGATACTTGGTAAGACTTGCATTAATTGAAAAGATTGATATATTGTGAATTCTTACATAATATTGTGTACTGGAAAATGAAATTTTAGCATACATACAAATGCTAATTAATACTGACAATTCCAGTCATGTGATAAGTGTTCAACATAGCAAAACTAAATTTTATGGTAACTGAAAGAAGAAAAGATCAAGTGACAGAAATTAATTCTCTGTATTGATTGAATTGGAAAGATTACAAAATAAGGAAACGATATCAGCCTTTCGAGAGGGCTGTTCTCTCCAGAGTGTGTTCTTCACTTGGTAATTGATGATCTACCTACTCCATTCTTTGTCTATTTATAGCTTGCTTGTAACCGTTCGGTCCCCCTCACTCTCCCCTCCTAACAGAATTGGTTACTGCCTTCCTTCTTCCATTCTTCTTATTCCTTCTAGAATACGTATATTTGATCGGGGGCTTATCAATTACCTCCCCCCACCCTTCAGCCACCTTGTCCTCAAGGTGGAAAGCGGGAAACTGATTAGCAATGAGGTGGAATGGCTCCCATGTTGCTTCCAAGGGTGATAAGCCTTTCCAGTGAATCAGCACCTCCAATCCAGCTGGTGATCCCTGAGGAGCAGCTCTAACTCCTATCAATGCTTCTGGCTCGACCAATAATTCCCAGTCAGCTCCAAGGTTGAGAGGTAACTGAGTAGGTAAATGATGTTCCCCNCAGTCAGCTCCAAGGTTGAGAGGTAACTGAGTAGGTAAATGATGTTCCCCCACAACCCAGCGTAATTGCGAGACATGGATTACGGGATGAATTTGATCCTCCAGTTGGAAAGTGGGAAACTGATTAGCAATGAGGTGGAATGGCTCCCATGTTGCTTCCAAGGGTGATAAGCCTTTCCAGTGAATCAGCATCTCCAATCCAGCTGGTGATCCCTGAGGAGCAGCTCTAACTCCTATCAATGCTTCTGGCTCGACCAATAATTCCCAGTCAGCTCCAAGGTTGAGAGGTAACTGAGTAGGTAAATGATGTTCCCCCACAGCCCAGCGTAATTGCGAGACGTGGATTACGGGATGAATTTGATCCTCCAGTGGCAACTCCAATCGATAAGCAACCTTTCCAACCTTAGCTAAAACCTTATAGGGCCCATAATAACGGGGGGCAAGCTTCTCATTAATGCGCTATGCCAGAGACTTGCGTCGGTAGGGTCTCATCTTCAAATAAACCATGTCCCCAGTCGAGTATTCCTATGCCCTTCGGTGTTTGTCTGTCATGCTCTTCATTTGTTGTTGGGCCCGATGTAAGTGTAGCTTGAGCTCCTCCAGTACTTGATTCCTTTCAGCCATCTGTTGGTCCATGGATACAGCCGTTGTCCCTTTTTCAAACCGCAGCATGGGCGGAGGATCCGCCCATAAACTATGCGAAAAGGAGTGAGGTGGGCCGACACGTGGAAGGAGGTATTGTAGGAAAATTCCGCCCAATGCAGGAATCGAAACCATTCTTTCGGACATGTTGATGTAAAACAGCGCGGGTAGGTTTCCACCCCTCGATTCACCACTTCCATCTGCCCGTTGGTTTGAGGGTGATAAGCTGAACTGCGTTTCAGTTTCGTCCCTTGTAAGCAGAACTCACACCAAAATTTGCTTGTAAACACCTTATCCCTGTCTGATATGATCGATCGCGGTATTCCGTGCAACCTAACAACTTCCTTTACAAAGGCGGCGGCCACTGATTGTGTTGTAAAGGGGTGCTTGAGACTAATGGAATGGGCATACTTAAGCGGTCGACCACTACCAAGACCGAATCGAACCCCTCTGATTTTGGCAACCCTTCTATAAAATCCATTGAAATGTCCTCCCATATGTGTTCTGGTATCGGAAGTGGTTGTAAAAGTCCGCGCGAGTGCTAGTGTTGAATATTTTTTTTGTTGACAGATTTCGCAGGCAGCCACGTATGTTCTAATATCCCTTTTCATGCCAATTCAATGGAATGTCCCAGCCACTCTTTTGTAAGTCTCGAGGAAACCCCCATGTCCGCCTACCTTGTTGTGGTGCCCCTCTTGTAATGCTAATAGGATTGATGGGGAACCCTTGGGTAAGGTAATTCGATCCTTATATAGCAAGGTTCCCCCAACTAGAGCATAGCCCGGGCAGGAAGAGGGATCATTCTTTAGAGCAGTCACAATGCGGCCTAAATACTGGTCTTCTTCCACTGATTTCATCACTTCTTCCAACTGTAGAGGGCATGGAACGCTGAGAGCCATTAAGGTTGCGGCTGACCCCTTCCGTGACAATGCATCAGCAGCTTTATTCTCTAACCACGGCTTGTATTCTATGTCAAAATTAAATCCCAACAATTTAGCCAGCCATTTTTTATATTCCACATTCACCAACCTCTATTCAAGAAGAACTTAAGGCTCTTTTGATCAGTTTGCACCACAAACCTCCTCCCCAGTGGATAATGCCTCCACTTATGTACTGCCAACACAATAGCCATGAGTTCCCTTTCATATATAGATTTATTCTGGCTCCTCGGTGGAAGAACCTGACTGAAACTAGTAATGAGCCTCTGATTCTGCATTAGTACAGCCCCTAAACCTTGTCCCGATGCATCAGTCTCGATCACAAAAGGCTTTGAAAAGTTTGGAAGAGCCAAAACTGGCACGGTTGTTAAGGCCAGCTTCAATTTAGTGAAGGTAGCTTCTGCCGCTTCATTCCACCCGAAACTATCCTTCTTCAGCCGTTGAGTTAGCGGCCATGCTATCTTCCCATAGGCTTCCACAAAACGTCGATAATAGCCTGTCAAGCACAGAAACCCTTTCAGCTCTTTCAATGATTTCGGCCTCAGCCAATCTAGTATGGTAGCCACCTTAGATTCATCGGTTGCAACCCCCTTTTTTGATATTATATGTCCGAGGTACTCTATCCTTTTCTGCTCGAAAGAGCACTTCTTTCGATTGACATGCAACTGGTTATCCACTAGAATCTGTAGGACCTTCGGCAAATGTTTTCGATGTTCCACCTCTGTGCTACTGTAAACAAGGATGTCGTCAAAGAAGACTAACACAAATTTCCTGAGCTATTCTTTGAAGATGGTATTCATCACGGACTGAAAGGTGGCTGGTGCATTAGTCAAGCCGAAGGGCATGACGAGAAACTTATAATGGCCCTCGTAGATTCGGAAAGCGATTTTTGGAACGTCCTCTTCCTCTACCCGAATCTGATGATACCACGACTTAAGGTTGATCTTCGAGAATATAGTCGCCCCATTCAACTCATCAAGTAACCCGTCGATGACTGGAATTGGGAACCTATCCGAAACGGTGACCTTATTTAAAGACCTATAATCCACGCAAAATCTCTAACTTCCATCTTTCTTTCTGACTAGGAGCACAGGACTTGAGAAAGGGCTTGTACCGCTGAATGATTCCTGCAGCGAACATCTCTTGCACCAATTGCTCAATCTCATTTTTCTGAAAATGCGGGTATCGATATGGTTGGACACTAACTGGTTCAGCTCCAGGCTTCAAGGTAATCGCATGATCCTGACTCCTCTGACAGGGCAGATGATTACGGTCCCGAAAGACTGATTCGAACTCTTCCTGAACTTCCGTAATGAATGCAGAGTCTAGGGGTGGAGTGAGGTTGGAGTCGACCGTGATACTCCCTAACTCCAATAAAAGCCCTTCACCTTGCTCCCGAAAGGCCTTCCACATTGTTTTCAAAGAAACATGCGTTTTACTAAGACTTATGTCTCCCTGTATGGTCACCTTTGTTCCTGCAACGTCAAAGGACATTGTTAAAGTCCTCCAATCCACCTGTGTTTTACCCAATCTCTGTAACCACTGCATTCCCAGAATCACATCCGAGTTGCCCAGCTCCAAGGGTAAGAAATCTTCTACCACCGTCAACCCTGGTAGCCTCAGGGACACCCGTCGGCACACGTCCTCCCCTTTCACCATTAAGCCCGTACCCATTATCACCTCGTAGCTCGTGGTGTCGGACAATGGAAATCCCAATTGCTGCACCAATTCTGCCGAGATTAAATTGTGTGAGGCCCTGCTGTCGATAAGTACCACAACTTCCTTCTGACCGAGCATTCCCTTCAATTTCATGGTCCTTGGAGCTGTCAGGCCTACTACAGAATAAATGGACAGCTCCACCGACTGACCCGGTCCACCGTCCCCTTTCTCATCGGTTTCTACTTCGCCATTAACCCCCTCGAGGTCAGAGCTCCATTCGCCCGACCCATCTTCTAGTCGAGCCTCGCCTTCCTCCATTTCGCGAATCACAAACACTTGCAACTCCCTATTTTTGCACTTGTGTCCAATGGTGAACTTTTCATCACACTTGTAACAGAGACACTTCTCCCTCTTAGCTTGAATTTCACTGTCTGTGACCTTCTTGAAGGTCGTGGGATTTTTGAGGAAGAAATTAGGGCGGGGTTGTTGAATTTTACGGGAATGGAGCTTCTGTTGGGAGTATAGATGTTTTGGGATGGGTTTGGGTTATGGTAGAGAATGCTTTTGGGTTTAATTGGGCTAACGTTTCCAGGGCCTCCATGGGTAATGGAATTTCGGTCCTCCACTCTCTGGGCCACCTCCATAATTTGCTCCAGGCCCATTGGGCTCAACAATTGGACCTCAGCCCTAATCTCTGGCTTAAGACCATTAAGAAAATTACACTCCATCACTTCTTCAGGCAGCTCCGTTAATGGCGACGCCAATGTTTCAAACCGCCGACAGTACTCCCTTACGGTAGAGCTCTGTCGGAAAGACAAAAATTGGGCACAGATGGATCCTTCCTGCGACGAACGGAACCTCCGAAGTAATTGAGCTTTTAGTTCTTCCCAATTATTCAGTGGACGACGCCTTTCCTCCCATTTAAACCAGGCCAATGCTTCGCCGTCAAGGCACACGGTGGCAGCCTCCACCTTCTCTTCCACCGTGAGTCGATTAATGCTGAAATACCTCTCTACACAAAATACCCAGCTGTCTGGGTCAACCCCCTCGAACACGGGCATCTCCAGCCGCCGTATTCGAGTGTCCCCCCGCCAATCACCGTCCGGAATACCTCCATTATCTCGACTACCACTGGGTTTTAGTTGGGTTATCCCCGTGTCTACAAGGGCAACTGGTGTTGTGAAGTCCTCCTTTCGTTCCCTTCTTAATTGTTCCTAGAACGTAACAGCGAATCGAGTTTTTCCATCATCCCTGCCTGCATTAATTTGAATTCTGATTTGAGTGATTCTAGCCCAGAATGAAGTGGTGTCGGGATTCCATTCTTTGCTCTAGCTCTCCCACTCGGTCAGAAAGGGTCATGGTGCTCCGATACCAGATTGATAAGTGAAAACGCAGCAAAACTAAATTTTATGGTAACCGAAAGAAGAAAAGATCAAGTGACAGAAATTAATTCTCTGTATTGATTGAATTGGAAAAATTACAAAATAAGGAAATGATATCAGCCTTTCGAGAGGACTGTTCTCTCCAAAGTGTGTTCTTCACTTGGTAATTGATGATCTACCTTCTCCATTCTGTCTATTTATAGCTTGTTTGTAACCGTTTGGTCCCCCTCACTCTCCTCTCCTAACAGAATTGGTTAATGCCTTCCTTCTCTCCATTCTTCTTATTCCTTCTAGAATACATATATTTTATTGGGGGCTTATCATCATGCCATCAAGTTCTAACTTTATGAACTTTCTGATAATATTAGAGAAATGAAGTTGGCACTTGGCAGGGCATATGCATAGATATCAAGAGCTCCACGATGCCACAGTTCTCATCTTTGTAAGAGTTTTTGTTAGGGAAAAAGAACATTCTAAATTTTACTTATACTGAACACGTTTTCAATACCAAGGTAAAAATTAAATTCTAATGTCAGAATAGGAGACCAGCCTGCAGCCGAATTTTTCCACATCTCTATCAGTTCCTACTTTAAAAGGGTAGTAGTTAACGGCGTGATCAATGTGTCATGTAATAATAAGAGAACAGCTATTGGATCAATGTTGTATTAGACAGATGTTGGGCTATTAGAAACATGTACATAATTTAAGTGTAACATAGGGTGGTGCAAGAAGAGCATTGATATAGCCAATCGTGAATACGTATTGGATTCGGCTTTGTTGAGTTGAATTGAGTAGGTACTTCCTTGAAAAATTTTCTTCTTTAGGGACTAGGATGAGATTGATTAAAACATAATTCAAAACCACAGTAAAATTCAATTCAGAAGCAGCTGGTACCGAAAGATATGTAAATCGAATTGAATATACTAAGTTTTAGTAAAAAAAACAAAAAAAGTTGTTCAGTTGAAATCATACTGATACTTTGTGATGAATTTAGGCACTCAAGGATATCCAAAAGCCAATGAAGGCAAAGAAGATGAGGGAAACCAACTAGAGCTATGGTTTAATGCCAAGATTTGGTTTATCATGTAACATTGGTAGGCTCGTAGTATGATATTCCATCTTTTAATGATTTTATTGTTTTGTACTTTCTCCCTTCATAATTGCGTGCGTGGTCGAAAAAATTTCAGTCATTACAAAACTACTGTCAATGCACGTGTTCCTAACTAGTATATATAATTGAGTACTATACATTTTAACCAGTAGCTGCCAAATATTACATTAAGAGTGCACATTTGAGCACAGATAGTGCTACCCTGGAGGTTTACATGTGTATTATTGTAGAAATGAAACAATATTAATATTCGGAACACAGTAACATATTGAAATATCAGAACATAAGAATAGGATTATGAAGGCATTATCTAAACAATGTTATTATGCCTTGGATTAGCTAATAATTAGCGATAAAAAATGTGATTGAAAAATTGATAAAAGTTGTGGGTCCCATGAAATGCGTGGTTGAAAATGAGTTTGAGGAAAAATGAGTCTTAGATTAGAAAATTGGGGCCAAACAGAGCCTATATAATTTTTGAGAACAATATAATATAAGTTGAAGCAATAAAAAAGATCAAGGTAAGGTGAAAAAA
>CAIGRR010281781.1:0-10860 GCA_903798365.1 Fraxinus sp. 1973-6204 | reverse complement strand
AAGCTTAGTATTTTCAATAATTAGATTTTTTTTTTTAATTAGATAATTTATGCTCTTCATATGAATGGTTACAGAAATATTTTGGATATTGATTTGAATTAAAAGGAATGTAGGACCATGATTTTCAACCTTTTTTTGGACTTCAAGATAGTGCATCAAAAGTGAATATGGAAAATGTAATTGAAGAGAGGGATCTGCAATACGACAGTTTGTTGAGTAAAATGGTGGGTAGAATTCGATCAAAGCCCGGTGAAAAGCTTGATGGTTGAGGCGAGGTTCATGAACTCATTATTTGTAGTTCTAGTTTTTTTGTTAATTTGAATTTTCAGCAGCTGGATTTTCCTCTCTATCCCTTCAATCGAGCTCTTGTACAATCGCACAATCACAAACTTGATTTGGACGAGCTAACCACACTCAAAAATTGGGTATTACATTCAAGGTTAACAGACCATTAGCTATAGAATGATAATGTAATGGATGGTGGATAGATAGAATCATTCCTCGGGGAACTTTTCAACTCTTCATGATATACTATCTTCTGCTAACAAATTACATTGAAGTTGAATTTAATATTACGGTTGAGTTCTCTAGCTTGACTCCAATTTTGTATTTTTGTGTGAACTATGAAGTTCTAGTGGTATATTTGACAACTTGAAATGACTAAACTCGATCATATTAAAGGAGAATATAAAAGTATTATCAATTTAGAGAGGCTCTCGATCCTTTTGTTCGTGGTTTAATGATTATCATTTTTATTTGCTCACCCTCTATTTTTACTCACACTTTGTAGTGAAGTGAAAGTAGTATTTCCATATTCCAATGGTGAATCTCACATAATGAACAATCATCAAAGTATTTGAATTTCAAGTAAATAGGTATAAATAATTTTTTATTATGTTTTGAGTCTTGCATATATAAAATAGTAACTCCATTTTAAAATTTTATTTTGAAATCCTTGAAAAAAGAGAGGAAGAAACAGAATAATGTTACTCCACATACATGATGAGTTTTGCTTATTCGTTTTCTCTTTAGACTACTCATTATCAGTGCTCTTTTTATTATAAAGAGGTACAAGGGACTCATCCATCGGTTTTCTCACTTAGATGAGATTGATGCTAAATCATAGGGTTTGTTGAAGAAATATTATAAAGATAGAAACAAATCACCGGTCTTCTTCTTTTTCAATAATCTCTTCAATTGATCCACAATTTGAAACCTCTAGAATGTTCAAAGCCAAAAGAGAATTGGGGACTGAAGGTATTATAAAGGATATTGAGCCTAATTCAACCTAACAAAATCGGCTTGTTAGGGGAGGATTGCCCTCACCTTATTAAACAGATCGTGTAAATATCACCAACCAACGTGGAACTCTAATACGCCCCTTCACGCACAGCGTAAACCATGTCAAACAACTGTGAACAAATAGANGCCCTCACCTTATTAAACAGATCGTGTAAATATCACCAACCAACGTGGAACTCTAATACGCCCCTTCACGCACAGCGTAAACCATGTCAAACAACTGTGAACAAATAGACATTGAGTGCACCCAATATTGTAAAACTGGGTCTACTCTGATACCATATTTAGGGTGTGTTTGGTATGGCTTAAAATTTAATTAAAATTGAAAATATAGTCGTTATTGGGTCTCACTCGTATAATAAAAGTCAACAATAACGGCTAGTTTTTCAATTTTAATCCAATTTTATTATCTACCGAACACACCCTAAGAAGGATATTGGGTTAACTCAAACTAATAAAATCGACTTGTTAGGGGAGGATTGCCCTTACCTTATTAAGTGGATCGTGTAAATATCACCAGCCAATTTGGAACTCTAATAGAAGGTGAGAATAAGTATATTAAGCTCCTACAACCATTAACAGTAAGATCTGTCAAATTTTGGAAGACACGAATTCCTTTTGGAACCATCCTTATAATGTGCACCAATTTTGGTAGGGAGCCCAGGGACTATCTTTTTAATTGGCCAAGAATATTAATTTCTGCATCATCATTAGTGACCTTTATACCCTCAAAAGTCAAACAATACTTCAACTGAATTGAATCAGATTCTGCAACGGTCAGCAATTTATCACAATACCGCACCTGCATGTCTTTTAGTTTAGGTAAGAGATGTTATTGGCATTTTCTTGCCTAGAGCTTTACTATACAATCCAACTGAACAACATGCAACTCTTCCATGTTAGGAAAGTTGACCTGCAAAGTTCAATTAGTTGTAGTCAGTGAAAATTTATCCATTGTGCTATCTATATAAATGAATTGGGGAAAGCTATGTTATTCTATAGAAACTGTATCTATCTGTTCAATTGTATTACAAGACACATTATTGTGATGTTGACTAAATAGAAATAAATCTGAATTTCTCCTTTCACTATTACCCCAATTTAATCTCGAAATTTTAGTTCCAAAATTTACGCGTATCTTTTTATTTTAAACTTTATATGGTTAATGATTGGAAAATCACCGAGATTTCCTATTCTCTCAATTCTTAATTAAGAGTACAGTTCTACAAAATGTTTTTCGTAATTTGTATGTAGTTGATTGGAATCATGAAAAGCTATAATTATTAACTTAAAATAACATGAGGCGCTACAACCGTACCGTTTCTCCTAAATTTAGCCCATGTTTGGTTCAACTAAAAGTAAATTAAATTTTAAATCAAATTCAGTAATTAATTTCAACCACATACCCACAACTTATCAACAACACATTTCATTAACTTTTATCAAATTTTATTCAAAATATGCCCATGTTTGGTACCGCTAAAATCTACTAAAAATTTGATTTTGTTTTTAATCTCTCAAACATGGGCATATATTTTTTTTTTATCTAAACCAAACGGCGGCTTAGGTTTTGTTAGAGGGTTCACTCCGATTAATAATATTTGTAATCATAAAATTTCATTGATTTGTACTAAATGAGCATTCTAATATTTTTGTTCTGATGTTGATAATTTATTCTTTACAAAAGAATTGGAGAAATTTTCATAGTTTGTCTTATTCTTCGATTTGCATACACGTACTTGGAAACAAATATGGCCAGACGCACACGGAGAAAAAGAAAGATACATACCCGGTTGAACAACGTTTGAAGAATGGCATCATTGCTAGATTCAAATCTGCAGCTCTTAAAATTGCTTAAATGGTGAGGCTCGAGTCAGTTTAGTTTTGGGAACTCAAGCATATTGATAACTTCATTTCGTTTTGCATCCATTGAAATAACTTGGGTGAAGTGACGGAGGTTTGATGGAGTGTTCGCATCCATGACAATGTTTCTTTTCTCTGAAGTGTTCTCTTCTTCTTCTTCTCTTCCAATGATTGCTTCCAATGCTTCACATCTTTCAATTTTTAAATGTTCTAGGGCCACAAGTGAGTTGACTATAGAAGGCGAAAATAAGTATATTAAGGTCTTACAATCTCTAACAGTAAGATTTTTCAAATTTTGGAAGACATGAATTCTTTTTGGAACCATCCTTGTAATGTGAAGACTGTCGGTAGTCGCCCTACGTGACATGTACGTGGCACCTATGTGGAATAATTTTAAAAAGGGAAATGTAGGATAATTTAGTAATTCTTTCTTTCTTTTTTTTTTTTAAAAAAAAAAGGAAAATAGATCTTTTCCTATTACACGATTCTTCCCAAATTACCAAATTCATCCCAAAATTTTCTCACCATCCTTCTTCCCAAAGTTCTGGCTGTTCATCTACAACAAAGTTTTGATGCATAGCCCATTTTACTTTATTGTAACAGGTGCGGCAGTGATTAAGAAAGAAACATATTTGCCTTCACTTTCGTTGCCCCATCTTTAACAATTTCCGGGTTCCATTTGATACTTGAACTTATTATACAAAGATCGATTTCTGCTGCTTTTGTTCTGGTCTTCTTGTTAATAATCTACATGCTTCCGTGCCTAAACGATACCCAATTCAATTTGTGTAAACGACTTTGGTGAAAAAATCAAGGAAGAAGTCACCATACTAAATTATGGGCGCACTGGAGCACTAGCTCGACCATATGTGACTAATCTGCTGCTTATTTATGGTGTCCTAATTGCTTGATTGTGAGTACAAATTCTGTTTTGGTAGATACTGCTACTTCAGTTTCATGAATTTTACTATTTTAATTTAGTAATGGAAGGGATATACTTTTAGCTTTAGAGTTGGATTGACATGTAGTATAATGGTTTTGTGTTTTTTAGAAATGTACTCTTTCGAAATGAGTGCCCATATATAGTAATCGTTTTGTGTGGAGGTTACCTTTCTGCCTATATATCCAAGAATTCAGGTGACATTAAGTATGGGAAACATGTATATGAGAAATCAACTATTTTAGATCCAGCTGCTTCATTTTACTGATAAGGAGAGTTGCCACCTTGAATTTAGCAAGCGAATAATAGCCACAACGATGCATGTTTGACCACCCCTCATCTTCTCTAGTGCTTCTTGAACCACGCTTTCTAATACACTACCAACATTTGCTTCATCCAGCAGCAGGGTTGTAGGGCCCTTCAATATTGCAAGAGCCAAAGCTATTCTTTGTTCCTGGCTTCCAGATAGTTGAACTCCTCTTTCTGCACAGTAGGTCTCTCATCCATATTTCATTCCACTGTCATCAAGTAAATGAATTAAAAGTTTACAAAAAAATATTTGATTTAGATTTTCTTTGCATAAAATATTTCTTTTGGACAGGGGATACTTGCCATTTCAGAATTGCAAAATGTGACGGACATCGAGGATGCAAAGGAGGCATGTTTAAGGCGTAAGCAAGAACTCAATGAATTACGAATTGCAGGGGAAATGTTGGGGGTTCCATCTTTGAATGTGCTTAATTATCTTATGCATAGCCCATTTTACTTTATTGTAACACGTGCGGCAGTGATGAAGAATTACTTTACTGAATTTGATTATGTTATTCATCTAGCTATCCATAAAAAGATTATGAAGTTTGAAACATATAGGAAGTATGATAAATCTCCAACATGGGCATATCAAAATAGTAACAATTCTTTATAATCAATATCCAATGAATAAAATGTAGCTTATAATTTTTCACAATTTGCATTTTGCACCCCGAAAAGGAGTTTATCAGGTTTTACGAATCTGCGGTTTTCTTTGAATTGGTTGAATGTATGGCGGTGCCAAATTCTCTCCAATCTGAGAAGATTACACCAAATACGCAAATCATGGTCGCATCTAATCTAATCTAAATTTCTGAAACATCATCTAACGACACCAGCATAGACTCCTATTTTTCAAGAAATAAAATTAGTAAAATTAAACACATTAAAACATATATAACAATTGAGTTGGAGATTATCCTTACCTTATTCAAGTTGGAAGCTAATGTCATCTTCCTACTGCATATATGGATTGGAATAATATATTGAATAACCTAATGTTAAAAAGATTAACACACATATATACAATAATCAAATAATAGTACAAATTGGATTTTTATTTACCTTGGGCATTCAATAGGGAATTTGGTAAATCTAGAGGTCTCGGAGTGTAAGGCGGGAAGTAATGAAAGTAAGGAGCATGTTGATCGAATCTTGCCACATTATTAACATGAAAAACATCAGATAAATCAAACTGCATTCCAAATCCTTCTTGTTTTCCATATTGTTTATAGTACTCAAAAAGTTTGTCAAATGAATCAAACTACATTCCAACTTCATGCGCTTACATAATCTCTTTACGAACGTTGTTATTCTGCACCTCTTGTTCATCAACATATTCTTCCTCACTTATATCAAACATATTATTTTTCTCAATAAGCATCTTGAAGTCTTTTAAATCTATTAAAATAAAATAATCAAAAATGCATTTCGAAACTATTAAAATAAAAGAATTTGAAATACAAAAAAATTATAACACACGTAATGATTGCCTTATAATTCAAGTGTTCTCTAATCAATTATTCCGAACATGGTAAAGGGTACTTGCTACAATCTGAACAAAGGTAAGAAACTACCAGTAACTATTGTATTTGTAGCATGCATGTGTTGTATGGACCACAAGTATTTGCATATAAAACATTCATCAGCATACGGAAAATAGTAAAACTTAGCAAAGTAATACATCCATGTTCAGATTGAAACAACTAATATCTTAATAGCATTCACCGAATCCATAGGTAAAAATCTTAATATTGTATTGAAACAACTAATACAACATTACCTACTTTATCAGTTCAAATGAAATAACAGATTTAAAATTACCAATAATAAGAGAGATTAAAATAGAGTCGACATAAGTTAGTATAACATTGGATTCCATTAAATCTAGGGTTCAACGGAAATACTAAATTAGATGTTAATGTGAGTCAAAATCATGAAATTAACTACACAAATTACAACACTAATAGAAAATAATACCTTGATAGAGCAACATGAATGGAGCTTTACAACATCGATAGCGACATTTAAAGCATGGATCAAACTGGATGGCTCATTTACGTACTCACCAAATTTCGTTCTTTATCTTCTAGATCTCAACCCGAAAGGCATAATTTTCTAATCGATGAATAAGAGAACATACGATGTAGAATCCAGATCCAGAACCTTCATTACCATTTGGGTGTATCTATAGAGGAATTAATTAATGTGTGGATGTGAAGCCGGGTGTTTGGATGATTATGGATTGTTGTAGATGAAAAGCCAGAACTGTGGGAAGAAGAATGGCGAGAAAATTTTGGGATGAGTTTGGCGATTTTGGGAAAAACCTATTTTCCTTTTAAAAAAAAAAAGAATTACTAAATTATGCTACATTTCCCTTTTTAAAATGATTTCACATAGGTGCCACATAGATGTCACGTAGGGCGACTATCGGCAGTCTTCACTACGAATAGCATTACTCTGACGAACTAAACCCATTTTCAAGTATATCCGATTTCCCGAATTTGTCTTATTCTTCAGATTTGATACTGACAAACTAAACACACGTTATAACAAATAATGACTCTTGGATGCACATAAAAGGAAAGTTGATTACCATACCTGATTGAATAATGTTTGATGAACAACACCACTATTTGATTGAGATGTGAAGCTCTTAAATCTACTCAAAATGAGCAGGGTGACTATTTTCAGTTTTGGAAACTCAAGCAATATTTTGCAAGTTTTGGTAACTTTATTTTCTCGTGCATCTGTTGAAACAACTTCTTCTAACATCTTACAAAATGATATGCCTAGACTTTGGAGAACCATCTCTTCAAGTTAACGAAACCATCTCCATCAACCTCACTCACAACACTTGATAGAACCAATCTCTTCAAGTTAACGAAACCATCTCCATCAACCTCACTCACAACATTCTTCAATACGTTGGATTCTTTAACGAGTTAAATACGGGTTACAAAAGCGTACTTGCCTCAATACCATCTCGAAGACTCAAGCTCCTTGTGAAATATTCATTTCCAGTACCACATAGTGGTCTTGCGGTTCCGAGGATTTGAAATTTTTCCAGATTCTCGAGGCACCATGCTTTTAATATTTGCATCAGAATTGGATAAAGTGTGGAAATTTGGAAAGTATGAAGAGAAGTCAATGAACTTAACTTTTCAATTATGTACCTTTATTCTTCACCTTCTATTGGAATGCTACCTCCTAAGTATCTTCACAAATCTCAGAGTATATGAGAGATTTTCTTTGAGATTTGTTATTTATATTTTTATCAAAAAGTCTCCAAAAGTTCACTAAGTAGAGAATTCTCTGAAAGTCACTCTTTATTTGAATACCTCGTGACTTATAGATACTTCTAAAAAGTTTCAATTGAATATCCTTGACTTTTAGAGACCTTTTAATAGTCTATAAAAGTTCCAATTGAATACACCTAAACTTTTTAAATTCTCAAAAAATCATTAAAAGTTTCAAATGAATACACCCCCTTAATCATTATATCATAGTACGGCACGTTTTTATATTTATAACCATTTAAATTCTTTTAAGAGTTGGTTATATTTGATACGTTTATACAAAATTTTGGAGTTCTTTCAAAAGTTTATCATTTTACGATGTTTTGCGGACTCAATGAGACAAGATTAATGAGGTTTCTCTATTTAGGCACTTTTCCTGCATTAATTCACATGTTTGCAGTTAATATAAAATAGATATGTCAACATAAATACCTACGAAATTTCAAGAATGCAGTACTGCACAAGTTTCATTTAATTTTGAAGAAAAATCATGAATCTATGACAAATAGTAGAATTCACATTGTTGTCTTTTGATTTTGTACGTCCTAGGAGCGGTGACAACTAGATCATCTAACCTACACAAATATTGGGGCTACATACCTCGTCTCTAGTCGTCCTCCACTGTAAGAAAAAGTTAATGTGTTATTGGAGAGAAATATGAAGAGCGTAAAGACTTGCTATATGGAGATTACATACTTGACTCATCCAACAAATCGGAAATATCAAAAAAAAATTATGTAACATTCTCGTATGTTTACTAAGCTTTGGTGCACTTGGTGGCCATGGACTCAATTTTTTCATCTTAGGGCACTCTTTAATGGTCAAGTACTCTAATGAAGGGAACTCAAGTTCACAGTTCTGAGAGCAAAACATTTGAATACTTGAAAGATCCTCGAGTTGTAGATGTTTCATATTAGGGAACACAATTATGGTTTTCATTCCTTCAACTATTTTAATCTTTGAAGTGCCTTCTTCTTCTTCTTCTTCTTCTTTTTCAATAATCTCTTCAATTGATCCACAATTTGAAACCTCTAGAATGTTCAAAGCCAAAAGAGAATTGGGGACTGAAGGTATTAGGAAGGATATTGGGCCTAACTCAACCTAACAAAACCGGCTTGTTAGGGGGATTGCCCTCGCGTTATTAAGTGGATCGTGTAAATATCACCGGCCAACGTGGAATTCTAATACGCCTCCTCACGCAAAGCGTAGACCATATCAAACAATTGTGAACAAATAGATATTGAGTGCACTCAACACTGCAAAACTGGGCCTACTCTGATACCATATTAAGAAGGATATTGGGCCTAATTCAACCTAACAAAATCGGTTTGTTAGGGGAGGATTGCCCATACATTATTAAGTGTATCGTGTAAATATCACCAACCAATGTGGAACTATAATAGAAGGTGTGAATAAGTATATTAAGCTCCTACAACCAATAACATTAAGATCTGTCATTCTTTGGAAGACACGAATTCCTTTTGGAATCATCCTTGTAATGTGCACCAATCGTGGTAGTGAGCCCATGGACGATCATTTTAATCGGCCAAGCATATTAATTTCTGCATCATCATTAGTGACCTTTATACCCTCAAAAGTCAAACAATACTTCAACTGAAAACTTAGTCTAAGACGTTGCGTCAGTAATTTATCACAATACCGCACCTGCATGTCTTTTAGTTTAGGTAAGAGATGTTATTGGCATTTCCTTGCCTAGAGCTTTACTATACAATCCAACTGAACAACATGCAACTCCTCCATGTTAGGAAAGTTGACCTGCAAAGTTCAATTAGTTGTAGTCAGTGAAAATTTATCCATTATGCTATCTATATAAATGAATCGGGGAAAGCTATGTCATTCTATAGAAACTGTATCAATCTGTTCAATTGTATTACAAGACACATTATTGTGATGTTGACTAAATAGAAATAAATCTGAATTTCTCCTTTCACTATTACCAAATTTAATCTCAAAATTTTAGCTCCAAAATTTACACGTATCTTTTTATTTTAAAGTTTATATGGTTAATGATTGGAAAATCGCCGAGATTTCCTATTCTCTCAATTCTTAATTAAGACTATAGTTATGCAAAATGTTTTTTGTAATTTGTATGTAGTTGATTGGAATCATGAAAAGCTATAATTATTAACTTAAAATAACATGAGGCGCTACAACCGTGCCGTTTCTCCTAATTTTAGCCCATGTTTGGTTCAACTAAAAAGTAAATTTAAATTTAAATCAAATTTAGTAATTAATTTTAACCACATACCCACAACTTATCAACCACACATTTCATTAAATTTTATCAAATTTTATTCAAAATATGCCCATGTTTGGTACTGCTAAAATTTATTAAAAATTTGATTTTGATTTTAATCTCTCAAACATGGGCATATATTTTTTTTTATCTAAACCAAACGGCGGCTTATGTTTTATTAGAGGGTTCACTCTGATTAATAATATTTGTAATCATAAAATTTCATTGATTTGTACTAAATGACCATTCTAATATTTTTGTTCTGATGTTGATAAATTACTCTTTACAAAAAAAATTGGAGAAATTTTCATAGTTTGTCTTATTCTTCGATTTGCATACACGTACTTGGAAACAAATATGGCCAGACGCACACGGAGAAAAAAAAGATACATACCCGGTTGAACAACGTTTGAATAATGGCATCAATGTTATATTCAGATCTGCGGCTCTTAAAATTGCTTAAATGGTGAAGCTCGAGTCGGTTTAGTTTTGGGAACTCAAGCATATTGATAACTTCATTTCGTTTTGCATCCATTGAAATAACTTGTGTGAAGTGATGGAGGTTTGATGGAGTGTTCGTATCCATGACAATGTTTCTTTTCTCTGAGGTGTTTTCTTCTTCTTCTCTTCCAATGATTGCTTCCAATGCTTCACATCTTTCAATTGTTATATGTTCTAGGGCCACAAGTGAGTTGACTATAGAAGGCGAAAATAAGTATATTAAGCTCTTACAATCTCTAACAGTAAGATTTTTCGAATTTTGGAAGACACGAATTCTTTTTGGAACCATCCTTATAATGTGCACCAATTCTGGTAGTCAGTCCAGCCGCAATGATGTTAATCGACCAAGCATATTAATTTCTGCATCATCATTAGTGACCTTTATACCC
>CAIGRR010281715.1:0-10024 GCA_903798365.1 Fraxinus sp. 1973-6204 | reverse complement strand
TTTCAACATTGCTAACAACGATTCGGGCATATTAATATTTCTTCTAACAAGAGATATTTTGTTTTTTCATATCAAGTGATATCATAGCGATTTGGAATCTTGTTTGTTTCACAATAAATGGTATCAGAGTGCTAGGTTCAGTAGTTCCGCAAGAGCACATGGTTTGATTTGTTCGAGGTTTTTGTTCGTGATAGCTTCCATGTAGTATGAAATTTCGCTTTTGGATCAAAGCTCTAGATTTTCACTATGATAGGTTAAGATGTGTGCAGTACAAGCACACTGGATTTTGATGATGCGTTGTTGGGAATTGACAAGATGCCCACAACTTTGACCGCGGAGGAGAAATTACGGAAGGATAAAAATGCAGTTTATCATATTCATCTTCGTCTACTGAATACCATTCTTTAGGACATTTTGAAGAAGGTTTCAGCAGCTGCTCTATGGTTGAAGTTAGAGCAATTGTGCATGACTAAAAGTTTGACAAGCAAGTTAAACCTTAAGCAACGTTTATACTCTAATCGAATGACAGAATGAGGATCATTAGAAGATCATCTGACTGTATTTAAAGATATTGTCGCTTATTTGGAAACTTTGAAAGTAGAGTATGATGAAGAAGATTTAGCTTTGATCCTATTGTGTTCGCTACCCGCTTCTTTTTCTTCATTTAGAGACACAATCTTGTATAGTCGTGATACTCTCACCATAGAGGAGGTGTATGATGCTTTGTATTCAAAAGAGAAGATGAAGCATTTGGTTTCTGAGGCCAGATATGGAGAAGGCCTAATTGCTCNTGTATAGTCGTGATACTCTTACCATAGAAGGGGTGTATGATACTTTGTATTCAAAAGATAAGATAAAACATCTTGTTTCTGAGGCTAGAAATGGAGAAGGTCGGTTGCTCATGGTGTTTCTAGAAGGGACATATTGAAATCTAAGTTCAGTAATCAGATTTGTAACTACTGCAAGAAGAAAGGGCACATGAAGAATGATTGCTACAAATTGTAGAATAAAGAAATGTTGGCTGCAAGTCGATATGGGAAGCAATCAGATACTTCAGGTGAAGCAGATCCCGCGAGGAATATTAATGGAGATCTCTTGGCTATTTCTGACATCGAGTCTAAACTAAAGGAAGATTGGATTCTGAATTCAACGTACGTGTTTCATATGTGTCCTAATAAGGACTTATCTACTACATATGAAATCTTTTCCAAAGGTGTCGTGGTTATGAGAGACAACACACCTTGTTGGGTTGCTGAAATTGGTACGATCGGATTGAAGTTATTAGATGTAACAAGTAGAACACATGGTGAGGTTCGACATATTCCGAATTTGAAGAAGAATCTCATCTCATTGTCTATCCTTGATTCAAATTCAAAGGGTTATGAGTTCTTTGATGGAGATGAAGTTTTGAAAGTTTGTAAGAGTGCTCAAGTTGTATTGGAGTGACAGAAAATGTCTCAATTATACATCTTGTAAGGTCGTGCAGAATCTAGAAGAGTCAATCAGCACATGTTCAGTACCTGGTAGACATTCAGTTTGGTACAATACCTTTAGGAGCTCATAAAGGGTCGGATTTGAAAAATATTGGTCAGTGGAGTTTAGGAGATATGAATAATACCGCTTTGCCACCATCACATTCGGTGCCATTGTATTCAATTCTAAAAAGACGAACCTAGTGGAAAATGGTATGTGAATGCTGATTTTGTTGAGCATGCTTTAAGAGGAGTAGAATGTGTACAATCTAGCAAATGTCTTCTTTAAAAGTATTTGGGTTGATTCTACTTTGGGGTGTGTTACAGCCTAATTTGGTAAATTATAAAATCATTAAATTTTTTGAAAATCTGGGATAATTTTACAAGAGTAGTGCTTGGATTCATTGGAAGTGATGAAGTATTGTGTTTTGTTAGAGAAATTAATTTTTTTTGTTATTGCTGAAGAAGTCAATTCAGTTATTGGTGAAATTCGTGTCAAGGTGGAGATTATTAGAATTTGGGTATGACCCGAATTTCTTATTTAAAGTATTGAAGAATTCTAATTGAAGTGTACGTCAAGAAGAATTCAAATTTGGAATGCTATTGGAGTCTTATCTCAAGTTGAAGTTATATTTTGGAAACCCATTGGGAGTTGAAAATTGGTATTAGACTTGAAGAACAGTTCGGAATGGAGAAAATAATTTGAGAACAAAAAAAAACATTAGTTTCGAGCAGAACGCTCCGGGCACCCTAGTGCCCACCTGACCTGTTTTTGGTTTTTAACATTTTTCTCTCCTTTTTCGTTTTGGACTCGATTTTTGGCATTATACTTCATCAACAACTCTACTATGAGGGTTTGGACGTCCCCTACATATTCCTTATAAATATTAGACTCTTCTATACAATTTTAAAGTGTGTGAGAAAATATATTACTAGAATTATAGAATTCATTGTAATTTTCCCTCTTCTGCATTATTGTTGAGTCAATAAAATCTCTTAATTTTTTTGTCATATTTTTTGTCTTTATAAATCTTTTGTTTGATCTAATACTTCATTATATGTCATATAACTTCAATAATTCATTTCGGTGATTGGTTTCATCAAGTGGTATTCAAACAATACATAATTTTTGTATTTCCAACATTACTAACAGTGATCCGGGCATATTAATATTTCTTCTAACAAGAGATATTTTGATTGTTTTATAACAAGTGGTATCAGAGTAACTATCATATCCTGTTTTTTTCACAACATACTTGATTGCCTCTTGACCTGCATCGTAGACAAAGGCGGAACAATGTCTAAATTCTACCACCATCAACATTTAAAGATAATTTATTTAGAGTATGCGTTTAATCATTTGTATAAAGAAAGTTAAAGACGGGATAATTGCTAAATTGTATTTTATATTTCATTAGGATTGATAGAATGAATCCCTATCTTATTTTATCCTTTAGGGTCAAAAACTATATGATGTAATTCCAGTAAAGTAAGGCTCATGATATCTTATTCCAAATGAAAATCTCTCACATAGAATTTAAAAGGTTGAATTCAATTGTTTTAAGGTTTTGAAAGAAGACATTGAAAAATAAGGAACAAAAGATGCTTTGCTTTTTTACTATGGCTCCAGTTTGGATGAGCTTGAGCTTGATCTTGAGCTTCAGCATGGTCTAATCTAATGTTGTTGTTTGAAGTGTATGGGGCATCAGAAACCCTATAAAAAGTCAATTAAGAATTAATTAAAAAATTACTTTAAGAATAATAAATAAAATTGTTGCTTATTAGTTTAGTTTTTAAGCAATTAAATATGGAGTCTGTTACCTTATCAATTCTAATTGAAATTGCACACAACGATTGTGACAAGTTAATTGTGTTTGTTCTTTTGGATTTTAAGAGGATATAATGACATCAGTAGTTACGAGTTGAACACGCAACCTTTGCTTACTTAAATAATAATAATGATATACTATTTTATAAAAATCTTAAAGTTGTTAGTGAAATAATAATTTTGTTTTTTTATATTATTTTCTACACAACCTTCACAAACTCAATTTAAAAGAAATAGTTCCTTCGCACAAGTAAGAAATCAATGTATTTTCGCAGGTCGACCTCTGTGTATATATATATATATATATATATATATATATATATATTTTGCGCTAGCAATGAGTAGGACACTCGCTACCCAAGAATCTATCTCTAATGGTTCTTAATGTCACATTCTTTATTTCAGTTTTATTAAAAATTTACATACTGACTAGTAGAGTATGTATTCTCAATATTTTAAGAATAAGTAAACTTCAATTTAAAGAAAGATAATTATGGGCCAAATTTAATACACCATTATGGTCCTTGTTTGACAAGATTTTTGAAAAGTTAAAAAAATATTTTTGAAATTAAGATGCGAGTTTTGAATCCGTTTAGACGATTTATTGGAAGTCCTTTGTTCCACTGGATAAGCTTTTACAGAAAAAAAAATTATTGTGTTCAACAGATTTATTAAGGGATAGAATTTCACGTTGAATAAAAGATGAAAATATAGACCAATTTATAAGGGTTTGGACTACTACTATTAATAAGGTTGACATTTGAAAATGGAACTTAAATCTTAACAAGATTGACGACGGAGACACAATAGAGAGAAGACGCAGCAACAACAGACTAAACCATGACGCTGCCGTAAACAATGCTATTCCATCGGCAGCAATGGCCTCACAAACTTTGCAGCAATTATTCATTTTTTTACGAATCCAAAATTAGAAACAAATATTTATAATCTTCAATGTTAATTCTTATTGTTATCATTTTCATATTCGACAATAAATGTTAATAGTAAATCGTAGTTTGTTGTCATACAATAAAATCAAATGCATAAGTATTATAATTGAATCAAAATTCTATGTTGTTACTTACTTTGTGTAACGGATATTGTGGCTTCACCCAGGGAACGAAATTCAGATCAATATAAATTCTAGATACACTTACGGAGACAAGAAGAAGTTCGTTTGCTGAAAAATTGAATATGCGATCCACGATGTTGGAACCAGTGACTACAACTTCTGGTTATTGATGAAACCATGGCACTTTTCCAACAATTATTCCATTCTCCTCAAATTCTTAAGAAAAAAAAAAACTTAACAAAGGATAGGTTCCATCTTATAAAATAACAAGAGTAGTCCAGATTTTAAAACAAGACAAGTTGTCTAATAATATTTGATAAGTGTAGCTTTTATACTTATTAGAGGCTATAAATTATGATATTTTATTGTCTTTTGAATAAAATTCTATCTAATTTATATTATATTGTATTTTGTAGGCAAAACTTTATGTTTAATGAAGAATTGAAAAAAAAAATGCAAAATAGCGGTAAATGGCAAAATTCAAAGTATGGGGACTAAATTATTGGAGGCAAAGTTTGGATATTAAAGTTCGTACTTTGAAAAGTGAAGGATTTGCTTTGAAGAAAATAATACATTAAATGGGATTCACACAATTCCTTTTTGTTGGACCAAGGTGAAATCTTTTAGTAACAAGGTGAATAACTGGAGGCTGGATTGCTAGACTTTTGATATTCGGCTTGAAATTAGGCGTGTTTGGTGGCGGAAATAGCGACAAAGAGTTGAAAACGGGACGTACAATCTCGTTTATTATGACCCAAGTATTANTTGAAAAAAATAAAAAAAAAAAAAAGGAGAATAAAGGAAGCTTTTGTGAAAATTGAGTAATATATATACACGTACAAGCTGATAACGGCGACAGCTTCTTGAAGGAGAAAACGGGGGCTGTTGAATAAAAATAACCAGCTGCCAAGAAAACGAATTATGCTGGCTCTACACCTCCTGATTTTTAGGAAATGAATCATATTTTGTTTGCCAGCTAGGACATGTTGTTAGTCTGGTTAGTAGCCCAATTCTAGAACTTTCCTTGTACTAAAATCATGTAGAAAACCGTGTGTTCATCAATGATTTATGAATGCAAGAATTCAGCATCATTTCATTTAGTTTTCTAACTTGGTATTAGAGCCTATAATGGCTAACACCGGATCTGGAAATCAGTCTGAAGCTAACACTGCTCCAGCAACTACTCAGGCAACTGTTGGCCAGAATTTATCCATTGGAATGAATATTACTCAAACACCTGCAGTCAAAATCGACAGCAACAATTTCGTGTTGTAGAAACATATAATAATACCCATAATCAAAGGGCATAATCTTGAAGGATACCTACCGGGGACAAAAGAGTGTCCACCGGAGTTCTTGGCTACTCAAACAACTGTTGGTCAAGGAGAAGCAGTTGAAATGACTCAAAATCCTAAGTTTGTTAAGTGGACTTCAGCTGATCAATTCCTCATGGGTTGGCTATATTCATCCATGACCTCAGAAATAGCCATGAAGGTTATAGGTTGCTTTAGTTCGAACAAGCTCTGGGTAACAGTGGAGGAGAGCTTTGGCATACTAAACAAATTACGAGTTATGTTTCTCACATGTGAATTGTAAAGAACTAGGAAAGGATCCATGACAATGGATCAATACTTAACTTCCATAAAATAATTGGTTGATAATTTGGAGATAGCTGGGAAGATCATTGATCAAAGTGACCTGATTACTCAAGTTTTATCAGGTTTAGATGAGGAATACACACCCATTGTGGTCCAGATAAACAACGGAGAAACTATATCCTGGCATGAGCTGTCCTCAGTTCTTATGACCTTTGAGAGTTAACTTGAACACCTAAATCAGGTGAGGAACAACTTCACATCACTCAATGTTAGCCAAACAAGTGTCCAATTGTCACATCGAGCTGGTCCAGGATTTGGCAGAGGTTACAGATGCACTAGCAGTGGGAGATCACCAACATTCAGGGGCAGAACAAGAGGCAGAGGTAGAGCTGTGATTAGCAGGCAAAATGAAACTAGAGGTACATGCCAAATCTGCGGACTAGGCAACCACTCTGCAAGCTGGTGTTACAACAGATATGCTGAAAGATATATGGGGAGCAAACCAACTAACACTGGTCAACTGAACTTTATCTCAGCACCATCAGCCTATGTTGCTATACCTGGAGCTCTTGAGGATCCGGCATGGTTTGTGGATTCTGGGGCTAGTAATCACATGACAACAGATAAGGTAATCTGAATTTTTTGAAAAAATATGAGGGAAAGGAAAAATTGCGGGTTGGTAATGGAGATATGCTACACATTGCACATATTGGAAAAGGAAAGATTTGTGCCATGACAAATAAATCACTTGAGTTAAATAGATTATTGCATGTTCCCTCAATCAAAAGAAACTTACTTAGTGTTTACCAACTCACTGCTTATAATAATGTTTTTATGGAGTTCTATTCTAACTATTGTGTTGTTAAGGATCTCCAAACGAATAAGGCTCTGCTGCAAGGAGTACTTAAGGATGGGTTGTACCAGCTGCAGTTGCCTGACTTCAAATCAGAAAGCACCATTATCAAGTCCAACCTCCAAAATAACTATTACTGCTTCACAGCTAAACCTGGTGATGATCAGTTACCCTCAGTTAAACAAGTTTTAGTATCTGAACTTGATCTCTGGCATAGAAGGCTAGGACACCCCTCCAACTATGTTATGAGTCAGGTCCTAAAGTCTTGTAATAAAGATGTTAAATCTAACGAAATTCCTATCTTTTGTGAACCGTGCAAAATTGGTAAATCACATGCTCTTCCTTTTAGCACTTCAATCTCACATGACTTGAATCCTTCGGACCTTGTCCATACTGATGTTTGGGGACCAGCCCTATTAAATTCTACCAATGGACATAGATACTACATAATTTTTGTGGATGATCATAGTAGATATACATGGATTTACCCAATGAAACATAAGTCTGAAGCTTTAAGCATCTTTGTTCAATTCAAAAACCTTGTGGAAAATAAACTAGACAGAAAAATTAAATCACTCCAATCTGACTGGGGTGGTGAATTCAAAAATTTCAGTAAAATAGCAGTAGAATTAGGTATCGAACTTAGGCATTCCTGCCCCTACACCTCTGTTCAGAATGGTAGAGCTGAACGCAAGCGCAAGCACAAGCACAAGCACATCACTGAAACTGGGCTTGCTCTCTTAGCTCAAGCTCAAATGCCTCTCTACTATTGGTGGGAGTCATTCAAGGCTACTACTTTCCTTATTAACAGGCTACCTACCTCTATCCTACATCAAAACTCACCCTACCAAACTCTGTTCAACAAAAATGTTGACTTTAGACAGCTTAGAACCTTTGGCTGTGCTTGTTTCTCATGCCTTAGGCCCTATCAGAAACAAAAATTCAGTTTTCACTCTTAAAGTATGTATACCTTGGCTATGGTGAGTCTCATAAGGGTTATAAGTGTCTAAGTCTAAATGGTAGAATTTACATTTCTAGACATGTTACTTTTAATGAGCAAGACTTTCCATTTAAATCAGGCTTCCTAAATAAACGTGTTCAATCACAAACC
The DNA here is from genome assembly GCA_903798365.1 of Fraxinus sp. 1973-6204. NCBI lineage: Eukaryota > Viridiplantae > Streptophyta > Magnoliopsida > Lamiales > Oleaceae > Fraxinus > Fraxinus sp. 1973-6204. The sequence continues at coordinate 2,090 of CAIGRR010281715.1, read as the reverse complement.
TGTGATGCTACAATGAGTTATCTTTCCTTCATTGACCTCAGCGTTAAATCTATACCCCAAAATACGATTGTTGGATCTATAATACAACCTGAAGGTACTCTTGCAACAGGCTTTACTGATGGAGAAATTGGAATTGAAGTGAGATGAGATGAGATGCTTGAATATCAGAATAATGAGTTAAATCAGGAAGTGATGACAGGTAATGAAACATCAGAAGTTCAACCAACTGAGATCAACTCTCAAATTGCAGTAGGAGAAACATACTTGTCAGAACCTATCATAGTTCAAAACCCTGGACATCAATGATTACCAAAAGTAAAGCTGGTATCTTCAAACCACAAATCTATACAAGCCAGGCAGTTGATGAAATGTCAGTAACTGAGCCTGCAAATGTTGAAGAAGCACTGACAAGTAACCATTGGAAAAGTGCAATGCAAAATGAGACTTGGACCTTGGTCCCACCTGAAGTTGGAATGAAATTTATTACAATAAGTGGGTTTTCAAACTGAAGTATGACTCAAATGGGAAAGTGGCAAGGCATAAAGCCAGGCTTGTTGCTAAGGGCTTCTTTCAAACTCCTAAAATTGATTTTAGTGAAACCTTTAGCCCAGTTGTTAAGGCTTCAACCTTGAAGATTATTCTAACACTCGTTGTATCAAGAGACTGGGAAATTAGACAAGTAGACATAAACAATGCATTTCTGAATGGCAACTTAAATGAGGTGGTTTATATGGACATGTCACAGGATTTTATTGATGAGAAGCATCCTAGTTACATTTACAAATTGAAGAAAGCCTTATATGGTTCAAGGCAAGCCCTAAGAGCGTGGAATGATGAACTGAAGCACACCTTGTCGGACTGGAACTTCAAGCAGTCTAAGGTAGATAATTCTTTATTCTTCTTAGATAAAGGGACTGATATAATATTTACATTGATATACGTTGATGATATTGTGATAACATGTAACAATAATCAGCAATTACAGAAGTTATTGACAAGTTAAATTTAACTTTTGCACCTAAAGACATGGGAAAGCTAAGCAGATTTCTGGGAATTGAAGTTCAGAGAGATGCAATTAGGCTTTACCTAAAGCAAACTAGAAATACAATGGAATTACTAAAGAGGTTTGGCTATGAAAACTTGAAGCCTAGCCTAACACCTATGGCTACAGGGAAATCAGTTTCTAAAACGGAAGGACAAGCTATGAAGGATCCCACTCTGTATAGAAGTGCAATAGGAGGTCTCCAATACCTTGCTTACACTAGACCAGACTTGGCCTACTCTGTGAATAGACTAAGTCAGTTTCTTCAAGCTCCAATTGAAAGGGTCTTTAGATATCTGAAGGGCACCTTAAGTCACGGACTAACTATACAGAAGAATGACAGCCTCCATATTACTGCTTTTGCTGACTCTGACTGGGCTTTTTGCCCAGATGACAGACAATCCACTGCTGGGTACTGTGTGTATATTGGAGACAACTTGGTCTCATGGTGTTCTAAGAAGCAGCATGTGGTCGCCAGGTCCAGCACAGAAGCTGAATATAGAGCTTTAGCTCACTGTGCTGCAGAAGTAACCTGGATCCAGTCTCTGTTGGAGGAGTTGAGAATACCACAGCAGCAAGTTCCAATTATTTGGTGTGACAATCTAAGTGCAAGTATGTTGGCCTCTAATCCTGTATACCACGCTCGCACAAAACATATAGAATTAGACATCCACTTTATGAGAGATAAGGTGCTCAACAATCAGTTGAAGATACGCTACATTCCCTCTTCAGACCAAACAGCGGACTTGATGACTAAACCAATGTCACACTCAAGGTTTCAGTTGCTCATAGACAAGCTTGGAGTGGTGGAACACACTCCACCTTGAGGGGAGAATTAAAAATAACCAGCTGCCAAGAAACGGAATCATGCTGGCACTACACTTCCTAATTTTTAAGAAAGGAATCACATTTTGTTAGCCAGCTAGGATAGGTTGTAAGTCTTGTTAGTAGCCCAATTCTAGAACTTTCATCGTGCTAAAATCTTGTATAAAACCGTGTGTTCATCAATGATTTATGAATGCAAGAATTCGGCATCATTTCATTTAGT
>CAIGRR010281662.1:0-10470 GCA_903798365.1 Fraxinus sp. 1973-6204 | reverse complement strand
TAGCAGCCAAGAACAACCCTCAAAACCTGATTCAAGCCCTCGAGAACGAACCAACGCTTAGCTGCCATTACAAGCCTAAGGTTACACAGGTATATCTCCCACTAACAGGCTATCCAAGGTCAATTTTTATGGACCAAGAAGAGGATGAAGAAGGGGCTTTTCTAAGAAAACTGGAGCCATACCGAGAGAAAGGAAGGAGAGTATATTAGACCGAAATCTTGTCCACTATTTTTGAATTCATGAAATTGTTGTCCAAAGGCTTCGAAGACAAGACAAATAAAATATCTCAGTCCAAAACGAAATCCTAGCCCTCCACTAGATCAATGGCCACAAATAGTCAATATAGTGCAACCGGGTCAAAGTACAAGCCCATTAACTTATGGGAACCATTAAGCCCACAAAAGTAAATTCACTTTTAACACTACTAACATTATTAATTTCAATAAACATAATATGAACATGGATTTTTGTTTATTGGTTGGGAAGATTGTCTATCGTAAATCTGATATTGATGAGCTTCTGCTACATCTTACTAAAGCAGTATGCTTATGGGCCATTTTCCTCATAAAAAAAGTCAATAAATAAATAATGCATTAATTAGTCATCCGAAGACTCCACTAGTTGGCTTAAGTGATAAATGACCCAATTAGCCCCTCGTTTGCCCTCGTTAGAATTATAATACATTTTCTCTTTTCTTTTTAACTTCACATTCTCCAATAAAATAATATTACACGTACAACCAAGATTCTTTCCCTAGATCATCTAGGTAATAGAACATCTCTCTAATACTCATAAACTTGATGATGTTGATTTACTTATTACACTCAGAAAACTTGATATGTGTCCTACAATGCATTGTCTATTGAGTATCGTGCTTTTACTTCTAACCTTGATAGTGTGAAAATTCCTAAGAATATCCAAGAGGTATTGGAGATTCTTGAGTGGAGAGAAGCGGTGATGGAGGAAATGGGGGCATTGAAAAAAAAAAGAAGCTTGGGAGGTGATAAATTTGCCGCACGGAAAGAAAATAGTGGGTTGTAAATGGGTGTTTACTGTGAAGTATAGAGCTGATGGGACGGTGGAGAAGTACAAAGTTTGTCTTGTTATGAAGGGATTTACTCAAACCTACGACATTGACTGCACAGAAACCTTTGCACCCTGTGGTTAAGTTGAACACAATCCGAGTTCTTTTGTCCTTGGCCACTAACCTAGATTAGCCACTTGAACAACTCTAAATAAAGAATGTTTTCTTAAATGATGAACTAGAAGAGGAGGTTCTCACGACATTAACTCCATGTTTCTGTAAAAAGGGAGAAGAAAGCAAAATATGCAAGTTGAAGAAGTCCTTGTATGGACTCAAACAGTCTCCTAGAGCATGGTTTGATAGATTTTCTAAGGTGATAAAAATGGAAGGTTATTGTCTTGGACAATCAAATCACACTATATTTTATAAGTAGAAAAATAGGAAGAAGACAATTTTGATTGTATATGTGGACGACATCATCCTAACTGGAGATAATATCGAGGATATGGAAAGATTGAAGAAGGTCTTAGCCACTGAATTTGAAGTTAAAGATAAGGGAGAAATGCGGTACTTCTTAGGAATAGAGGTGGCTAGATCGAAGAAAATGATCCATTTTTCTCAGTGAAAATATGTCCTTGACCTTTTAATTGAAATGTGCATGCTTAGCTGTAAGTCGAGTGACACACCTATTGAAGTCGGAAGAAGGATGGAAGATGCAGGAAAATCAGTTGAAAGGGAGAAGTATCAGAGGCTTGTTGGTAAACCAATCTATCTATCACTTACTAGACCTGATATCTCATTTGCAGTAGTGTGGTGAACCATAATATTCACTAGCCAAAAGAATCTCTCTTAGAAGCTGTTTACAAGATACTAATGTATTTTAATGGGACTCTGGGCAACGGTCTATTTTTCAAAAGACATGAAAGAGAGGAAGTGGAGATCCTTATAGATGCTGATTGGGTAGGTTTAGCTTATGATAGAAGCTCTACTATTGGATATTGCACTTTTGTATAGGAAAACTTAGTTACTTGGAGAAGTAAGAAACATAATGTAGTAACCAGAAGCAGTGCTGAGGTTTAATTCAGAGATGTTGCACGATATATGAAGAATTGTGGTTAAAGAAACTTTTAAAGAACTACAAGTTATTGCAAGATTACCGATCAAACTATATAGTGATAACAAAGCTATCATCAACATTTATCTCAAGCCCACTCAACATGATCGAACTAAGCATGTAGAAGTAGATAAACATTTCATCAAAGAAAATGTGGAAAACGGAGTTATTTGTATGACATATGTTCCTACAAAAGAACAAACTGTGGATATCTTCACAAAAGGATTACCAATACACAATTTTGTTAATTTCATCTGCAAGTTAGCTATGATCAACATCTACGATCCAACTTAAGGGAGAGTGTAGAATTCCTAGAGATTAATCATGATTGATATATGATTGATTATGATTGAGAGATCAATCATGATTGATATGTGATTGATTGTGATTGATATATAATTGAATAAATCTTTCCACAACTTAAGTTAATTTTTAGGCTAAGTTCTTGTATCCTAAATTAGAAGATTATTTTTTCCTTTTTTATTTTTATTGTTGTACTATAAGTAAGGTGTAATATGTGCGTACAATTCAATCAAGAAATACCGAAAATTTTTATTTCATTCTCCAAACAATGTCAATTAAACAAAATAAAAGTATGAATTTTGATGGAAAAAAGACATTTTCCATAAAAAAAATATTGGCAATCAAACGCATCATGAAATGATTAAAATGTTGAAATAAATAGACAGTTTTCTCGCTAATTCAAAACACGGATACGAAATACCAAAAAATTCAAGATGAAAAACTCTTGAGTTGAGAGAAAAAATAAATAGTTAGCTTTAAGAAATATAGCCCTTATTTGGTGGTCATTATTTTCAATAAATAATATTTTGAATGATAATTTTTAGGAGAATGTGTGGTTAAAAAAATGAAAAAAAAAAAATTGAGCTTACGTGGAGAATATTTTATTGTGTGAATGTGTAGTTGAAAATAAGTATATAAAAAAGAATTCGAAAATAATAGTTGTCAAACAGGAGCATAATCTATTTTTTGAGGTCAATATATGTTACATACAGAAATTTTTATGGTCTACCTAGATGACATGTCAAACAATAAAAGTGTGTGACCATGTGATGTGAAATAAATATTTTTACCTTAATTGTTGAGGATTGCCTAGACAAAAGAATGCAACGATCATCAAGACTGTACTAAACAAAGGAATTTGTAAGACTAACACTTGGCTAGAAATATGATTAGAGGCCTCGAACATGGATGGAACTCATCTCGGTTTGAATTCTTGCAAATCAACTTTGATGTTAGTGCATTGTACCTTTACATGTAAACAAAGTGTCTCTAGACAAATGTCATAAAAATATAAATATCAATGAGCTTTGTAAATGGAAATGATGCTACCAAAAATTGTACCTGGGCAATCTCGAACTGAATGGAAGAACTCCACGTGATCCAATCTTCAATACCTGAAACAAAGGCGTCAAGGTGTGTCCTCGTTGCCCATCTGATGCTTAAGTAAGATAAATGTTCAAGAGAAACTTATGTTGAATGTTATGAAAAACGTACCTAGATAATGAGGCTGGGACAAGTATTTGTAGAGGTTGGAGGTGGAGTCCCAGAAGGACTAAACTTTCCTTATTAAAGGGGTTTGTATTGTATTGGGATTACACAATTTAAGATAAGGTGAAACTCAAGGCAACTAGGGAGTTAGTATTTGAATTGAACTAGTATTCCAGCGGCATGTGTGATGAGGAAGGGGACACATGAGTTAGGGGACGAGAAAACGTCCATCAAAATGGGGGATCGACCTGTCTGACTCGACCTGGAAATTGGCCCAAAAAAGTTGGGATGAGGTCGGGCCATTTGGGTCGATCAATATGGGCCTGACCTCAAGAATGGGCTACAAAGCCTAATTAAGGTGGGTCAAGGTCGAGTTCAAGTTTTAGTACCATCACAGGCCCCTGTGCATCAAGGCCACAGCTAAAAGTTAAGTTATCGAGCTGCTCGTCAAGATGCATCGAGGTAAAACTAGGTCGGGTCGAGCTTAATGGGCCATTACGCGTGACAGTTGTATGGCCACGTGTCGTGCACACATAGGTTTCCTAGGATCGACCTTGGATGTGTGACACGTGGCAATCACCAGGGGTCAGGATTGAAAGACCTTTGACCTTCCTCTGACCCCTATAAATATCCTTTTTTTCACCATTCATTTTTTTTACTTTTTACTCTCAATTCTCAGTGAAAACAGCTCGAGTTCGAGGACTAGAAGGGTTTTGTGAGCGTCGATTCTAAGAGGTAAGTGTTCGAGCCTTTAAATTATTTATTTATGATGTCGAGTATTAGTGAGGGATCGAGCAGTAGTAGTAAGCATCTAGTAGCTCGACTACTAGAAATCCCAAACCCCGAGTAAAACTCTATTGTCCCCATGGTTGTCCCAACAACCTCGTACCTCGAGGTCGAGGCTATACTGACCTACCCTAGGCTACCGACCAAGTATAAGGAACACGTGGTGATTAATGTAGCTAGAGAGTTCGGGGTTATACCCATGTGAGATGTTAGGACTCTCGAGTCTACGAAAACAGTGATGGATGCTCGGGATGGGGAGATGACATTTTTTAGGGATGCTCTTGAGGCTGGGCTGAGGTGGCCTTTACATCCTTTCTTCATTCATTTTTTAACTTCGCCCCTTATCGGCCCGAGTCAGTTAGCACTGAAAGGGTGGAGGCTGCTAGTATACTTTTTTATATTATGTAGATGCCTCAATGTTGAGCCCCGAGTAGACCTGTTCAAGATGGTATTCGATCTGAAATTATGGTCGGGGTACAACTGGTTCGTGTATTTATCAACGAATGGGGGTTTAGGATGCCATAAACCCCGAGCTCTCTTCGATGTTGGAATGAGAGATATTTTTTTGTTAAGCCCCAAAACCTAGACCATCCCTTTAGCCCGATGTGGTCCATTTCCGATCAGGATTGGTTCAACGAAAGGCAGGCATACTTCGAGGTTTTAGAGAGGGATAGGATAAGGTTAGTCAACCACGACCCCTTTGCAGCTAAAGTTGATTTCTTGCTCGAGGATTACACCTTCAACCTCGCCACGTGAGGGGAATCGAGGGTATGAGTCTAAACTCTTTATTTTTTGCTGAATTATCACAAACTTTGGTCGAGCTAATCTCTTATTTATTTTTTACAGATTTGGAGATGTCGTTCGATCCATCAGCCCTTCTTTCCAATGTCCAATCGAAGGCCAAGGGCTCGAGGCCCAAGGCATCGTTCAGTCGAAAGGGAAGAAAAGGGCTAGTGAGTCTAACCTAAGCAAGATGCCAAGCGAGGCTGGACAATCATCGAAGAGTCCAGTACACCTACCCCAGCCATCTCCTCGAACACATGACTCTACTCCTCGAGCTATGCCCGAGATTGTTCACTTAGAAGACGAGGCGCCTTTGCCGAGCTCAGCTCTAGAGGACGACTCGCGATCTCCTCTAATCCTTAACCTATTGAACAAGTATCGAGATGAGGTCGAGACTGGTGAGGGGGTCAAGGGCACTCGAGCTCATAACTCTGAAGGTACGGGCTATTTCTCAAATTTAATTCTTTATGTTAGTTATTACCTCGATTCTGAATTTCTTCTTCTCATCTGTACATGCCTTAAGCATGGGTCAGGGTTTATCATTGAAGAGGCTTGGAGCCTCGAGTAGGGTGGCTGAGCTCGAGGCATTAAATGCAGAAAAGGAAAAGAGGATCCGCGAGCCGGAGTTCAAGCGCGATCTCGTACGAATCGAGATAAGGTAGGCTCAGGATTAAGTTGATAAGGCAAAGAATGATGTCGAGGAGGCCAAACTTGAGCTTGTCCACGTCAAAAAGGAGTTCAAGAGCCAGTTGGTCCAGGCCCGAGCTCGAGCAGTTGAAGACTTCAAAAAGTCTGATGAACAGAAGACTCTACTCGGGCAGTACGATTCGGGCTCCTACTATTATGGCTTGAGGTTGTCTCGCTCTTTTCTGAGGATCTGAAGCCTCTGGTCGAGGAGCTGAAGTCGGTAAATGAGCTGGCGAACGAGCTCGAGTTATCATCTTCTGAGGTCAAGGCTGATGAAGAGGACGGAGATGAAGCTGAAACTCCTGATCCTGGGAATGCTGTTGATGTAACCGACCTAGATTAGGCTGTTAACTCAAGCTATAATTTTTTGAATTTTGCGAAATTGTAAAGTACTTTGCCCGAAACGGGGTCGTGTCACTTTGGTTTTAATAGAAGCTGGATTTTCGTGTTTTGATGATTATCGTCGATATTGCGAATTTGATTAGAAAAAACTTAAGCCTTAAGTGTTGTACAAATAAGTTCGATCTTCGATAATACCAACCTCGAGTGTTTCACATGATCAATTTTTGGTCAAATAAGCTCGGTTTCTTTGATGATAACAAGCTTGAGCATTTTGTTTGACTAATTTTAGTTTAGACTAGTTTGAGATCATGATGAGTTGATCGAGTTTTTAACAAGAGCTCGAACTGCCCATGGCTAAATAGGTCGATCATTTTAATAGACATGTTAACAGTTCAGAACGAACGTGTTACTTGGCCTGTTTCTTACCTAGTAGCTCAATGCCAAATAGCTCGAGTCACGTTCTGTAATCACCTCGAGTTGCATAACTTTGCCTGTTAGCCAAGTAGCTCGAGTGATGTTTTGTAATGAGCTCGAGCGTGTTACTTGGCTGAATTTTTGCCAAGTAATTCGAGTCACGTCCTGTAATCACTTCGAGTTGTGTAACTTGGCATGTTGGCCAAGTAACTCAGGTGATTTTTGTAATGAGCTCGAGCATGTTACTTGGCTGAATTTTTGCCAAGTAGCTCGAGTTACGTCTTGTAATCACTTCGAGTTGTGTAACTTGGCCTGTTGGCCAGTAGCTCGAGTGATGTTTTGTAATGAGCTTGAGCGTGTTACTTGGCTGATTTTTTGCCAAGTAGCTCGAGTCACGTCCTATAATCAGAATAATCTGCCTTTGACTGGGTAAAACTATGGTGTATGAGGGCTTGAGTGAATTTAGAATTCCACTGTCTAAAGGCCTGCTTCAGGCTATATATCGATTTCTACAATCTGCAACACAACTTCTCCCCCTATTTGAATGGCCTAAGCAAATCATATCCCAAAGGAAGGTCCATATAGGCCTCCTCAAACAAGTCCCCATTCAAAAAAGCATTGTTCACATCGAGTTGAACCAAATGCCAACCAAAGTGAGCTGCAAGAGTAAGCATCAGTTTGACAGTAACTGCCTTTGCCACAGGTGAAAAAGTATCAAAATAATCGAGCCCTTCTTGCTGAGTGTATCCCTTGGCAACAAGGCGTGCCTTGTGCCTTTCAAGTGAACCATCAGCTCTAAACTTATTTTTATAGATCCACCGATACACCACTGTGTGTTTCCCAGGTGGCAGTTGCACTATATACCATGTATTGTTATCTTCCATGGCTTTTAACTCAAGCTTCATCGCTTCACAACATTGAGGAAACTTAACAGCCTGATGGAAGAATTGTGGTTCAAAATGGGAGGAAATGGATAAGGCAAAATGTTTATGAGAGTTGGATAGATTTGGTATGAAATAAAATTGCCAATAGGGTATGGGGAATGAGATAAAGGCTGAGCAATATGAGACATCATATTACAGTGATAGTCATGGAGGTATTTAGGAGGTCTAAAAGATCAAGTGGATTTTCTAACTTCAAAATTAGATGTTCTGATGGAGCCTGATCTTTCAGGCAATTCAGAATTCTATGTTTCAGTAGATTGATGTGTCTCGGTGGAGGGAGAAAATCGCACATAATCATGAATAATTGGTTCCTGAGTATGAGGAATAGGTCTGATATAAGAATCAATAGGGATAGATAGAGCAGGAGATGGCAGCACAAAGTCAGGGAAAGGATCTAGCAATTGATCAGATTGCACAATGGTATGGAAAGGAAAGGTTTCTTCATGAAAGATAACATCTCTGGAAATGAAAATTTGCTTTGAGGCAACATCAAGTAGCTTAAATCCCTTGACTCCTAAAGGGTAACCCAAAAACACACATAATCTAGCACGAGGTTGAAACTTATTCCTATGTGCAATAAAAGTGGAAGCAAAACTTAAGCAGGCAAAAATCCGAATGTTAGAATAATTAGTAAGTTTGCCATGTAAAGCCTCATAAGGCGTTTTGTGTTTCAGAATGGGAGAAGGAGTTCTATTGATGAGGTAAGCAGTTGTGAAAATACACAGACCAGTAATAAATGGGGATTCTCGACTGAAAGAAAAAAGCTCGAGCTACATTCAATAAGTGCTGATGTTTCCTCTCTATAACGGAGTTTTGTTGTGGCCTCTACAACGGAGTTTTGTCTACTCAATTTCGAAACATTACATGAAACTTGATCCCTCAATCCATCTAATCTTTTAAAGGACAAGTGTCCAAGTCTATTATGCCATACATGGGCATATACATTAGCAACAAAATTATTGGAAATGGAATAAAAAATTCTGGTATCAAGTACATATAAACCTTGAACTTTACTACCCCTGCCAATCATCTTCATGGTGGTATTCTCCAGAATTTGAAATTTGTCCTGAGAAAAGTGTAATGTGAGTTGAGAATCAACAACCAATGCACTAACTGATATCAAATTGAATTTGAACGGTGGCACGTATAAGACATCATGTAGCATCAGATTAGGACTTAGTTTGATTTCACCACACAGATTGATAATTATTTTGGTGTGATTTAGCAGAGTAATGCTGGCATTTTCAACTAATCTCATGGTTACAAATGCCTCAGCATTACAACACACATGTTTAGTAGCTCCTGAGTCTACAATCCAAACTTCTTTAGTGGCAAAAACAAGATCTACAGATATGGAATGACAAATACCTGCAGTTCTGGTTGTCTGCTATTTGTCCAATTCAGTTGGAGCAGCGTTGGAGTCTGAAGTGAAATGGTTTGACAGCATGTTCATCAGTTGTTGGTACTGGCTTGAGTTCAAATTCTGTATAAAATCCATAACGCTGGTCGATCCATGTGTTGATTGATGGATAATTGATTGACATGATTATTGGCAAAATAACCTTGAACATTTTCTCTAGCTCTTGGTTTGTATCCATGTATTTTGTAACACTTATCAACTGAGTGTCCATGGAATTTACAATGAGTACAATAGGGCTTATCCCCTTTTCTGAAGTTAGCTACATTTCCAGATCTAGGTCCATCATAACGAGAACCATAACTCACTACCTTTCCAGGTCTAGATCCATCATAGCGAAAGCCATAACTCATCATTGGTTTCGCAGCGTTAAATCTAACAGAGAATGTTGCAGAAGTACCAGTAGACATATTATCAGTAGCTAATGTCTGTGCATTTATCTTTCTCTAGTTCTCTTCTTGCACCATGAGTGAAAACACCTTGTTAATAGGTGGCATGGGATCCATAAGAAGGATCTGTCCCCTAGCTTGAGACAAAAATTCATTCAATCCCATAAGAAAGGACAAGATGTACTCCATTTGATGATAATTGTTAATTTCCTTAACTCCCCCACACGTGCATTTTCCACAATTGCAGCTAGGTTTGAAATGATTAATTCTTCCCATATAGTCTTCAATTTAGTGAAGTAAACACTGATTGAACTCTGATCCTGAGTTAAATTCATTAGCTCATTTCTCAGTTGAAAGATTCTCGGTCCATTGCTTTGTGAAACCTCTCTTTGAGGTCATTCCAGATCTCATGAGCAGTAGAGGCATAAATGATGATGGTTGAAATCTCCTTTGAAATCGAGTTCAGTAACCATGACATAACGATGTTATTGTTTCTAATCCATGGATTTATCAATTCTGTATTTGATTCATCAGGTTTCTGCATAGATCCATCAACGAAGGAGATTTTATTTTTCACTGAAAGTGCGATTGTCATCGCACGACTCCATGATCCATAATTCTCGCCTGTAAGTGGCTGTGACACCAGTACCAATCCAGGATTATCTGAATGGTGAAGATAGAATGGGCTAGATGGTTCATAATATTGATTTGATTATTTGCTGAATCCATAGCAACAGAAATGTCGAAGTTCTCTTTAATGATTTCAAAATTCATAGTTGGAAAGCTATTGCTCTGATACCATATTGAAGACAAGGGGATTAACACCTTTGGAGGGAAAATATTTTTATTACTTAAGAATGCAATACAGCCTCTTCTGATTAAATAGAGAAGAAGGAAAAAAAAATAGGCGGAAAAAATAATTTAGCTGGCATAACTAATCTCCAGCTGGAAAAGGAAGAAAACAAAGTTTAACTACACAAACTAACTGACTAATTACCAATATTCTAAAAAGCGTAAAGCGTTGCGTAGCGTTAATGCCGAGAATCAAGAATTACAAG